>JABUQX010146728.1:30000-35855 GCA_015478945.1 Trachelipus rathkii | reverse complement strand
TTTCCAGACCGCGACGAGCCTTGACCTAGTACATGTGGACAGCAAAGGGGGCTCTTTTCACTTGGTCTATGTTCCTTCTACTTCTTTCTGTTTGTTCCAGTATGTTACTTATCTTCATCTCCACCATATATATATATATATATTATTATTATGTTATTATTATTATATATATATATATATATATTATTATTATATATATTATATATTATATATATATATATATATTATATATATATATATATTATTATTATTATTATTATATATATATATTATATATATATATATATATATATATATATATATATATATATATATTATTATATATTATTATTATATATATATATACATATATATATATATATACATATATATATATATATACATATATATCCATATATTATACATATACATATACATATATACATATATTATATTATTATTATTATTATTATATTATTATTATTATTATTAAACATATATATATATATTATGTTATATTATATATATATATATATATATATTACATATATATATTATTATTATTATATTATTATTAAACATATTATTATTATTATTATTATATTATTATTATATTACATATTATTATTATTATTATTATTATATTATATATTATTATATATTACATATTACATATATATATACATGTACGTACATATTATTATTATAATATATATATTATTATATATATATATATATATATTATTATTATTATATATTATATATATATATTATTATATATATACAAATTATTTCAATTATTAAGATATATATATATATTATAGCATATACATACATACATATTACATATACACATACATATTATTATATATATAGATACATATACATACATAATTATTATTATTATATATTATATTATTATTATATTATTATTATATATATATATTTATATATATATATACATATATATACATATTATATATATTATATATTATTATTACATATATATATATTATTTATAAATATATTATTATATATATATTATTATATATATATTATATATATATACATATATTATTATATATATAATATTATTATAATATATATATATATATATATATATATATAATATATATAACATCATATATATTTAGTGTAAAGAACATTGGGGAGTTTGGGAAATTCACTGTCTTCTCTAAATCTGAACCCACAGACGTATGACTGATGCACATCAATTTAAAGGATTAAACAGATAGTAGTCTGGTCAAGATGATCACTGTGTCCAGTTGTTTATCTCTTTCTTTATGAATGTTAAATATTGTCTTCAATTATGGCATGCTAATAAAGAAAGAAGGTACAAGCAAGAAATTACTGCTCTCTGATTGAATCCAACTTTTTGGGTTGGGGGATGGTCCAGTGGTAAAGCATCGGGTATATTGTCTATTCGGCAACATGCGGTGGTTCAATCCCAGAGAAGGGAATTTCTTTACCTTCCCAATATATGTCCTTTCTTTATTAACATCTTATCTAGTTGCGATTAATATGCAATATTTAGCATCTAAAATATAAAGAACGAGGAATAGGACAGGCTGCTTGGTGATACGCCTTGACGGGAGCTCGGTTGCTTTAATACTGCTTTTTGAACCAACTTTTTGGGTTGAGGGATGGCCCAGTGGTAAAGCATCGGATATATTGTCCTCATTCGCAACATGCGGTGGTTCAAACCCAGAGGAGGTACTTCTTTACCCCAATATATGTTCTTCTTTATTAACATTCATTCAATTGCGATTATAATATTTAATATTTTTTTATTTTTATATATATATATATTTTTTTTATATATATATATATATATATATATATATATATATATATATATATATATATATATATATTTATATATATATATTAGAGTATATATATATATATATATATATACATCTATATATCTATATATATTATATATATATATATATATATATATATATATATATGATATAGTATATATATATATATATATATATATATATATATATATATATATATATATATAGAGTATATATATATATATATATATATGTATATATATATATATATATATATATATATATATATATATATATATATATATATATATATATATATATATATATATATATATATATATATATATATATATATATATATATATATATATATATATATATATATATAATATATATATATATATATATATATATATATATATATATATATATATATATATATATATATATATATATATTATATATATATATATATATATATATATATATATATATATCACTAGTTTCAAGTTTTCTATTATTTTTTTTATATTCAGTAGAATGGTTTTCATTTTCTTATCCCCTTATCTTATCATTTCAAAACTCTTTCCGAATTTAAATTCACACTTTCTTTGACCCTCCATATTAATTATTATATTTAGCCCATATTCCTCCACTTAAGACGTCCACATAAAACAACCTATAAATATGCAAATATTTTTACATGTGTATTCAAGCATCGTAAGATCACCATTACCCTCGCAAAACTTTGTATATTTCTTTTTATTGAACAATATGTTTCTTACATTTCCATTTTTATAATTACCTTTAAATTTAAAAGATCTTTGCTAACCTTCTTACTTTTTATTTCTATCTTAGTTCTTCTTATTATGTTTCATACATCAAATTTTCTCAAAAAAAAATTTTTTTGTTTTTTTTTTTTTTTTTTTTCAATATACATTTAATAGACTTCTTCCTCCCCTCTATTTTTCGCATCTTTCAAAGTTTTAACCTTTAAGCAAATAATTTTAATTTTAATTCTCTTGTCAACATGTTTTCACATCACCATATATCCTTGAGAAGAAAATTGCATTTAGATCTGTCCTACTATCACTCTTAGGCTTTAGGTATATCAATCTGTAAAAGCAATATAATTCCTATTTAAAATAATTAAAACGACTTAGGCAGTCAACACTTTTTAATTCATCTGTTAAGAGCACCTAATTCTATTATAACATTAAAAACCGACTTAGCACAATTTTCAAAAAACTCAGTCAACTAATTATTCAGCCATTAAAGTCAATCAAGAGATTAATACCGTTAACTGGTCGATTGGTATTTACAAAAAATACATATGCCAAATTTCTTTTGTTCACCTGTTTTCAATATGAAATCATAAATTTATTTAATAGTCTTTTTTGCAAAAGCTTGAAAGTGCAAGTCGGAAACGTTTTTCCTGATCCACTTGTATGGACGGACTGACAATCACGCATAATTTTCCACACAAAACAATACCAACATTACCTACACCTATTATCGTATATATATTTATTGTTATTATTATATTATATATATATATTACATATATTACATATTATTATTATTGGTTATTATTATATATTATTACATATTATTATTATACAATATATATATATATATATATATATATTATTATTATATTATTTATATATATATTATATATTATTATATTATTATTATATTAGTATTATATATATATATTATATATATATATATTATATTATTATATTTATATTATTTTATATGTATAAATATATATATATATATATATATATATATATATATATATATATTATATATATACATATACATATATATATATATATATATATATATATATATTATATACATATATTATTATTATTATTTATATATTATATATATTATTATTATTATTATTATTATTATTATTATTATTATATATATATTATTACATATATACATATATATTACAAAATGTATATTATTACATATATATTATTATTATTATTATTATTATGATAGTTATTATTATTATTATTATATTATATTACATATACATATTATTATATATAACATATATGCTATTATTATATTATTATTATATATACATATTGATATATATATTTACATTATATACATATATATATATACAAAACATGTTACTTCATATATTGTTATTATATTATACTAACAATAAATTTATATTATTACATATATATTATTAGTATATATATATATGTATATACATATATATACATAAATATACATATATATTTATACATTACATATATATATATGATATATACATACATATATATACATATATATATATTATATATTATTATTATATATATATATTATTATTATATATATTTTATATATATATATATATATATTATATTATTATATATATATATATATATATATATATATTATTATTATTATTATTATATATACATATTATTATTATTATTAAATATATATATTATTATTATTATATATTATTATATTATATATATATATATATATATATATATATATTATTATTATATATATTATTATTATTATATTATTATTATATACATATATATATATATATATATACATATTATTATTATTATTACATATATACATATATATATTATTATTATTATTATTATTATACATATATATTATTATTATTATTATTATTATTATTATTATTAATATTATTATACTTACATACAGATATATATGTGTATATTACATATTATTTATAATTATATACATTCCATTACATATATATAGTAGATATATATATATATATATATATATATATATATATGTATATATATATAGAGAAAAAAAGTATATATATATATATAGTATATATACATATTCAGAAACTGAGGAAAGGACAGTGAAACCTAGTGAGATACGTCTTTATTTGGAGCCATCGCTTAAAGTTGTCTTTGAATCTGAATTTTTTTGCTAGAGATAATTAACGGTAAAGCGCCTGAGTATGTTGTCCTGTAATGCACATGCGGTATCTGACCCAGAGGAGCAAAGTTTTCTTTATCTTCCTGTACCTTGCCTTTGTTTACTAACTATTATTTAAATATTGCAATGTTAGTATATATATATATAGTGTTATTATTATTATGGTATAGAGTATTATATATATATATATATATAAGGTTATTATTATGACATATATATAGAGAGATAGATATATATATATATATAAATATATATATATATATATATATATATATATATATATATATATATAGTATACATATAGATATTGAGGTATATAAGAGTGTTATAAGAGTGCAGAGCAGGCATATATATATAGCGTCATGTCCCAGTGTACTATGTCATTGGCTATGTATTGACTTACCTTGAAATGCCCAAGCAAGTTATCTTCGGCAGCAGACCCTTGGGAGGCTATACAGCCGCGCTCCAAATGTTTTTCCACTGTTCAGCAGTACTGAAGCCATTTCCTAGTGTGTTTAGTTCACGTGTTACAGTGCATTTTTGGCGTTTTCATCAGTCCCCTAAAAGTCGATATGATGCTCAACTCGCATTTTCAAACTTAGGGTAAGAGAAAATCGGGTCGGAGCCAGATCTAAAATGTCAAAGTGGAGGATGTGGAGGTACTTGTTGCTTTTTCTTAGCCAGAAATTTTGTAATTGATAGCGCAGCGGAGATGATCGTGTTATCGTGGTGGCAAAATCGTCTTGGAAGGTTGTTCTGATTCTGAACCTGTTTTCGAAGTCGTTCTACATTTTGTAAAAGATGACACCGCCCGTCCTGAAGGCACAAATTTCTTGGTCCATTTCTATCTTTCGGCAATCTTCATGAATAACTTGTTCGCTTCCTGCTCCACAGACAAAGCCCTTTGCATCGCAGTTTTGTACAAATTTTCGAATGTAATTGGTCGGCAGAAAATCAAGTAACTACATTTTATCCAACCAGTTTCTTCTGCAATCACTCTGATACTGAACCGACGGTCTCTCTCCATCACAGCTCTAACATCTTCCACATTTTTCATCGTTTGTTGACGAG
>JABUQX010146728.1:22500-27500 GCA_015478945.1 Trachelipus rathkii | reverse complement strand
AGAAGAGATTTAAAAATAAAATTAAGGATTGGGATACCACATGGAGTCATCTTTCTATTACTTTTCTTCATTATCTTTACAGTATTGTCAAATAGCCCACATCTTAATTCCAAAACAAAAAATTGGTTTCATAGAAACTTAGACGATATATCAAAAATTATGAAAAATATCCATTAGAAACACCAGTCACACTGACAAAATTTATATGATGCAACTAGAAAACTTCCTCGCCATCAACAAAATTATAGCTTTCCCAGAAGATTTTTTGCATTATAACCAATGAATAGTTCACATTCTTACTTTCCAGTCATTCCTAGCAATAATTTCCAATTCAATAAATCTTTTAAAATACCAAGAGTCTCAAAAGAGTAAAGACCCACATATAGGATTTTTTTCCCACAAATGAAATATCAGAAAAATAGAACAATAGAAAAAAATGTCTCCCCACTTTCGTTAAAAACAATCTGTAAGATAATCTTTAAATTATACCTCTCCAAGGTCTTGTACTGAATCTTTTATCAGCCACTAGCATATGGAAATCACAGACAGAAAGAAGCAAAGCATCTTTCAAATCTCACAACAGTTTGTACCAATAACCACAATAAAGTACCTGCTAGACGAAACAAAAACATCCACATTAAACAAAAGCATATATAGAGATACTCATCAAACTTATAAAAACTCAATCCCTTTATCTATCTACTCGAAACAACTTTCATCATGGGTTAGCATGGACATTAATTGTGACAAATTTAGCAATAATAAGACAGATAAGATTTATCCCCACATCTGTGCTCGAAAATTGAAGATTGAACTAATGTCAATATCCTTATACTGTTATATATATATATATATATATATATATATATATATATATATATATATATATATATATATATATATATATACAAACAAAAGCATATATAGTATATTTAGTGGTTATATATATATATATATATATATTATATATATATATATATATATATATATATATATATATATATATATATATATATATATATATATATATATATATATATATATATATATATATATATATATATTGTCGAAAGAAAGGCAAAAGGTCATATGCGACAGTTTATTAATAATACAATAGAGCGAAATAAAGGATTTTTTTATTTTTTTTTAAATGACCATCACTATTTTGGAAAAACCATTTTTATAAAGGGGTCAAATGGAATTTCTGTTTGTGTTTTGTTTTACCACTTTACTTTATTCTTATTTTTTATATAATATTCGAAACAGCAATAGTTTAAAATTAGGCTATAGAAGGTTGTTTAGTACAAATATGATTTTGTTTATTTTTATATTTCATTTTTGATTTAAGGGTAAAAAAATCGTATTAGAGAGCTTAAACATATATCGTTCAATTCAGCAGATTAATTATTTTTTAGGAGCACTGAAAACCTAATTTCACCAAAATTTCGCTTAAGAAATTTTGCCTTTCAAGCGCCTCTCTGTCTGTCTGTCTGTCTGTCTGTCTCTCTCTCTCTCTCTCTCTCTCTCTCTCTCTCTATATATATATATATATATATATATATATATATATATATATATATATATATATATATATATATATATATATATATATATATATATATATATATATATATATATATATTCTGTAATATACTGTATATTCTAAAATCCTGCCTTGCCTAAGGATAGTGTCTTAAAAGATATCTATATATGAATATTTTTTGACTTATCGATTTAGCTTGAAGACACCGAATGAAGAAAATAGACTTAATTATAATATGAAATAAATGAATTGTGGAGTGAGTCAAAAAGAAAAGAGAGAAATATGTGATGGCTAAAGGCATTTGTCTATATTCACTGATATAATAGTATTCCATTGTCCATTATTTTAGAGAAAATTGTATTATTACTTGAAATTCAATTTTAAATTATTTTCGATATAATGATGATAATATAATGCATCAAAATGGTGTAATCATCAATTGTATTTACTTTTATGAATAAAAGTATTTTAATTTCAATTTCATGATGCAGGTTTAGTGTCTCTTAAATTGTTTTATGTAATATAAATTGTGGTTAGAATGTGGTGAGGTTTACCCCCTTCTCCCTCCCCCACACGACCTTTCAAAACAGCCTTTTATCAGGATATTTCTTATCGTAATTTTTTATCAAATGAAAACTCATGGACGAAATTGTTACTGATTACATTTACTGATTATTTATAACTCAGATGTTATTCTGTTTAATACGTTATATACAAGTATTTGAGATATTGTTATCTTCCAAAATGAAAGCATGGCAGCCAAATTCCTTACGTAAATCCCCAAGCATAAGGTTATTGTGTGATTTTTTGTAGAATTTGAAGCTTGTATGTTCGAAGTTGAAAAGTTTCATTAGCACATTATGAACAGATTTGTAATGTTTCGCTAACATATGTTCTATTTGTAATGACTTTAGTGAGCTGCAAGAAAATAACGTCAAAATTTTTTATATAATATTCTTGGCAGCTCGTGACATTCATTACTTGTGTTCAACATTTCAATCAACAATAATCCTATCGTACCAATAAGGAACAGCAGTAGGTTTTTGACGGTGATTTTCTGTTATAATCTATCGTTCTTAGAATATCTTGAGCTGCGTGATATGATTTTGATACAATGAACCCCTCACCACATTATTCCTTTTTCCTTTTCGTGAGGATTCTGGGTAAATAGTAGACTTTTTTTTTTAAAAAAATTGTTATTAAGAGTTTCTCTAACGAATCCAACAAAACTTAACAAAATAACTTAACCTAACCTAACCTAACCTAACCTAACCTAACCTAACATATCCTATCCTAACTTAACTTAACTTAACTTAACTTAACTTAACTTAACTTAACTTAACTTAACCTAACCTAAATTAACCTAACCTAACCTAAATTAACCTAACCTAACCTAACCTAACCTAACCTAACCTAACCTAACCTAACCTAACTTAACCTAACTTAAGGTCTGCTGTGGGTTGTAGGGGAAATTATTTTGATATCGTGTCGACCATTTATCTTGTCGACTATTTTCCCTGTCTACCATTTGTGAAAGTTCCCAGCAAAAATACCAACACTTTTGTTTAAGAAGATAAATGAAGCTCCTTATGAGATGCACGTCACAAGCAACGCCATTTATAATACGTTTTGAGTTCATATTTTAAGTGAAACCCTTCCTTCAATTTCTGTGATGAACAGCTATATTGTATAAATTATTAGTAGTGGATAAATAAACATTTTTACATCGTATAATATATATATAAATGATACAAAAAGATAAAGAAAAGAAACCGATTGTTGATCTGTTATACTTAATAGATAAACTCTTTCGCGTCATTCTGACCAATTTTATAGAGAAACAGCTGATACCGAAATAACAAAAAGATTTTAAGATTATATATAGCGTATATATATATATTATATAGAGATAGCAGAGATATATATATATATATATATAGTTATATATATATATATATAGGTATAAATATAAATATAGTATATATATTTATATATATATATATATAGTTATATATATATATATATATATATATATATATATATATATATATATATATATATATATATATATATATATATTTATATAATATATTGTATATATATATATATATATATATGTATATATATATATATATATATATATATATATATATATATATATTATTAGTATTACTAGTTATAGTTATATATATATATATATATATATATATATATGTTAAGGTTATATATATATATATATATATATATACAAGTATTTGAAAAGTTCATGCCTATAAAAAACATTAACACTTCAACACGCGTCTAACCTTGAGTCTCCTAACCTCGATATTCTATGGCTTAATATCTTTCTTTCTACTACAACTATTATCTTGTGTTCCTGATACTGCTCTCCTTAATGGAAACATAATTTTCCGTCTCATTTTCATATACTACTAACCCCACGAGAATGTTACTTTCTCATCCAACTAATAAGGTTTTCACTTAGGGGACTTCAACGCGCCAGCCCACACCGGAATGGTTGGGCTCCTCTCAAGTTGATATAGGTAGGAAGAGGTCAAGAAATTCAGTTTCAACGATCTGAAACACACATCCTAGGACCTAGATCGTCCTAACCAATTCTTGAACACCCTTGACCTATGATTCACCATATATATATATATATATATATATATATATATATATATATATATATATATATATATATATATATATATATATATATATATAAATATATAAAAAAAATATAGAAATTTATATATATATATATAATTTATATATGTCTGTTATATATATATATATATATATATATATCAGTATGCCTGTTTTTAAAATTCCATAGGGCAATCAATACATATATATATAGCATATATATATATATATATATATATATAGATAGATATATATATATATATATATATATATATATAGGCCTACAACACTCAGGAAAAAAATTTAGTAATTTTTAATGAAACTTAAATCGAATACGAATTCAATATCCCCGTATTTATAAAACTAAGAGCTCAATTTTATTAAAAGCGCACAAAATCAGTAATAAATTAATATTTAGTAAATAATATGAAAAGCTTATTATTACTAACTCCAACTCCACACAGAAACATTCTCACTAATAACATGAAAATAAAACTACTGGTCTGCCGAGGCAAATTAGCTACTAGCCTAGAAGGAGTCTGACTCAACGAGTATGGCAGACTCTCGTTGGAAGAATGAGTCAATGATTCTATATGAAATTATGAATTAAATAAGTCGGTATAAGAGATGATCAAGTTATTATAAAATTAATTAATTAGTTAATTATTATTCTTATATTATTAATAATATTATTATTATTTCTTGCTAATGTAATTTAAATTGGGATTCTTTAAAAAAAATGACTGCTAATTGAGTCGGTCGGCAAATAATGAAGTTGCCTATCCATATAAGAAAAGGAACTATTTTT
>JABUQX010146726.1:0-5000 GCA_015478945.1 Trachelipus rathkii | reverse complement strand
TAATAGTTGAGCGGTTAAAAAAATCGATATTTTTAAATAGTATTTTTGATATGGGCATGAAGCAACGCTGCCGCATGTTGTTAATAAAAAATTGCCACAATTACAATATATTTATAAGCAACGTTATTCTGGTTTTCATATATTATTTCTTTTTAATTTTGAAAAATAAGTATGGTTGTGATAAGTTTGTTAAGTATACACAGATTTACTGTGTATACTTAACAAAACTTATTATAACCTAAACTTAATGGGTCCTAAACTGAATTTAAACATAAAAAAAAATTTGGTACCGTGAATATATTTATATATGAGAAAGAATTGATAGCACATTTTTAGTCATTTTACTAGAGGAAGGAAGGATGTTTAAAGATATATATAATGATGTTTCATCTAGTTGCAGCTAATTACGTACAATCCTAAACTATTCCCATATATATATGTATATATAATAATAATAATAATATATATGATACATATATATAATAATAATAATAATAACTAATAATAATAATAATAATAATAATATATATATATATATACTATATATATAATAATAATAATATATAATAATAATATAATAATAATAATAATAATAATATATGTTTAATATATAATATATATATAATAGATTAGAATATTTTATATATAAAAAATAAAAGAAAATAAATTATAACTTTATATCGCTATATTTTTATATAAAATAATATAATATATATATAATAATATATATATATATAATATAATATATATAATTTATGTATTTTTATAATGCTTTGATTAGTAATCTAGTCATCTAGAGCAAGTTTCTACTTGAATTGCTATATATATATATATATATATATATATATATATATATATATATATATATATATATATATATATATATATATATATATATATATATATATATATATATATATATATATATATATATATATATATATATATATATATATATATATATATATATATATATATATATATATATATATATATATATATAATAATATATATATATATATATATACCTGGTATATATAGTATACACACACAATGGGTTCCTCGATGTAATGACAATTTATTTTTACAAATTGCTTGAAATAATAGTTCAATGTCACCTGCATTGAGCTCTCTTAAGAAAAATAAAGGACAATTTCTGATAAATGCAAACAAAATTGGATTGTGCTTTCGATTGATTAAGCAAGAAGGTTTCTCCATAATTTTAATACTCGATTAGATTTATTGACAATGGTAATTACCAAAACGAATGACATTTATCTGTGGATGTTAGCAGTTGTATACCAATATAGAATTCCAGAATTCAGTTTTAAGATACAGATATCCACTGCAAGTTTAAAAATGCCCCCAGAAAAGTAGGCTAGCTCATGAGAAGAAAAGGAAGCGCTCCAGTTTTAAAACTACAGTATTGACGGACGAGGGCAAAATATTTAAGATTATAAAAAAATCATTACATTATAATGTTGTTTTATTGTATCATATGATTGATTCAACATTTAGTCTACATGGATATTTCTATCCCATGCAATGTTCTCAAAATGAAAGTTGTTATATCGTGGACCACCCTTATATATATATATATATATATATATATATATATATATATATATATATATATATATATATATATATATATATATATATATATATATATATATATATATATATATATATATATATATATATATATATATATATATATATAAATACATATATATATACATACACATATATCTATTTCTATAATAATAATATAATAATAATAATAAAAAAAATATATATTTATAATATATATATATATATCCTCCCTTAATTCCCACTAGATGTGGGGTAGTAGTGCGTAACATGCACGGAAAGTAAAATAAGTCGAATGAAGCCCCCCCCCACCACCTACATCCTCCATACTTTTAAGTGAGAGCTCGCCACAGAAACAAAAAATCCACCCTAGGGCTTCGCATGACTGCGACGGACCCTCACTGTGGTAACTCGTCCATGTAGGGTTCATACCTTGGACCAGTCCCACAACCATACCTCCTCACAAAACACCGCTATTCACTATTATACACCTTCTCGCTTCTGCCAAAGCATTCAGCATAAGACATTCTGTACTGACTAAATGCACTTTTTCTTTGGTCTTCCAGCCGGTCAATTTCCACCACACTCACCACTATACATTCAACTATCGTCAATATTTTCTTTATGACTAAACCATCTTA
Source organism: Trachelipus rathkii (assembly GCA_015478945.1). NCBI lineage: Eukaryota > Metazoa > Arthropoda > Malacostraca > Isopoda > Trachelipodidae > Trachelipus > Trachelipus rathkii. The sequence goes on along the minus strand of JABUQX010146726.1, from coordinate 2,766 downwards.
ACACACTCATTTATCTCTAATCTCTCATTTAAGCCCTTCACACCACACAACTCCCTAACACGTTCATTTCTCATTTTATCGATTCTCACACCTAGCACGCCCTTAAGATTATCCATCTGAACAGATTGCACCTTAGATATATACCTCTTATTCCACACCATAGTTTCACAACTATACTTTAACACCGGTAACATCATACCCTCATGCAGAACCCTAGCACACTCAAACCTTAGTCCCTTTACATTCACCAAGGATTTGATTGCACCAGTTGCCTTCCTACCATTCAAAACTTTCTGCATCATCCGTTCCCTTTTCTTCCAACATATAACCTAATTATTTAAACTCGGATACTTGTTTCAATTGCTCACCATCCAACATGATTTCACAACATGGACTCTCCTCACCCCACTACCATCACTTTACTCTTATCTCCATTTACCATTTACTCTCAAACCCCTCCTTTTATACATCCTAGCAAACCCCTATACAATCATATATATATATATATATATATATATATATATATATATATATATATATATATATATATATATATATATATATATATATATATATATATTTAAAAAAATATATATATATATATATATATATTTATTATTTATATAAAGGTATAAATTTTCGTTTTCGTTGTATATAAACAATCGCCTGAATCTTAATTCGTTTGTCAAAATATTTTGAGTGCTAGAATCAATTTGCAGGGTTTTTGGCGAGTAGTTATGATTATTTATTTACTTACTTATTTATTTATTTACTTATTAATAGTATCGAATGTATTTAGTTTAAGTTGCCTTTGAAAATCTGTATGAAATGAAGACAGAAAATAATTTAGATGGAAATGAGAACATTTCTGTTTTGTTTTTGTTTTTTATAGATTAGGTAATGAGAAATGCGTGAGACGGTGTACTCGAGACGCCAAAATATCTTTTCATGAAAATAATAAAATTTTAACCCAAATGTAGTGCAATTTAAATGTTTTACTTCAGATAAAAGATGAAATTGTCGCGTTTGGTACAAAGCTTTGAATAATGGAATATAATGATAAATTGATTCTTTAATTGGACATTTGGTGACTTTAGTATAATCTTATTTGCATTAGAAAACTTAATTAACTGTGAATTTAATGTAATGTAATATTGTTATTTAATAATGCAGGATTTAAAAATGACAATTCTTGAATTGGTACGACTGTGGATGACCGAGGAACCAGTCTTCATTTTCTCTCTATTCTCTTTGTGGTTCCAAGTTAAAAAGTTCATTATTTGTTTCTCTTTTCTATGGGATCAAAGAATCATTATTATTATTATTATTATTATTATTATTATTATTATTATTATTATTATAGAGTGTGATAATGTAAATTTAAACTTAAAAAAAAAAAAAGATGAGAAAAGATCTTTTTAAACATTAATATGATTTTCATTAACTAAGACGCCTTCAAGGAGAAGGAAAGCGTAAGCTCCATAGTGCTTCTATACTCGAATTATTAATGAAAAAAAAATAGACAAAACCCCGAAATTGTGCAGATTATTATTGCTAGTCATATTAACTCTCAATCTGTTAATGCATATACTCGTTATATATATATATATATATAGCAGCATATAGCAGCATATATATATATATATATATATATATATATATATATATATATATATATATATATATATATATATATATATATATATATATATATATATATATATATATATATATTAATAAAAATGTACTCTTATAATAATAGGTAAGTGTGGAAATTTTTATATTATTTCCAAACTGGTTTTTGAGAAAAGTTCTCGTTTGTGGAAAGATTTTTCAAATTTAAGAAGGGGAAAAAATAATAATAATAATCTTCCACATTTTACTTTGCTCAATTTTCCCTCCAATTTTTAAAGGTTGTAATTGACGAGAGGTTTTTTTATTTATTTATTTGTTAAATTTGTGAATGTTTGTAATCGATCAAGCGTGATTGATAGAAGTATTTTTATTTAAAGTGATATATGCAATATCACTAATACTATATTGGTATTAATACTTTAATTATTCCTTATACCTGGCCAACTGTTATAATTGATTTAATTTTATTAAAAACAGTAATTTTCTTCTGATATTAAATAAACATTTAAATTTTAAAAAATAAAAAGAAATGTTGTATATGTTGGAAAATGTTATAATAAAGATACAATAGTCAGAATAAGTGAAGTAGTATTGACAATAATGATAAGTATATTATCAAATTGATATTTCTTGCCGTAATTAAGTAATGCTGAAAATCCTTCACTACATTATTATTATTATTATTATTATTATTATTATTATTATTATTATTATTATTATTATTATTATTATTATTATAAATATTATTGAAAATTTATCAACTTGATGCTACCTCTTAAAGATAAAAGGTGATGTTGTAGATCAGCGCCGGCACTAACAAGTCCAATGGCTTTTGTACCTGTCATAATAGTAGCTCGAAATTTTTTATTATTATTATTATTATTATTATTATTGTCTACAAAGTCTGGATAGATTTTAAAATCTGTTCAGGTTATTATGATTTAATGTACATTTTTTTTAATATTAACACTAAATTTTTTTGTAGAAGAAAAATATATATATATATATATATATATATATATATATATATATATATATATATAAGAGAAGTGGCGCACGAAAACGCGAAAGCGTTTCAATGATAAATGCGAAAACGGTTAAACACCCAATTGACTGAACGAAGTACTACTG
>JABUQX010146725.1:17500-24972 GCA_015478945.1 Trachelipus rathkii | reverse complement strand
GGCATCACAGTTGGTGCATCAAAGTTGAGGCATCAAAGTTGAGGCATCAATTCTGAGGCATCAAAGTGCTGAGAAGACAGGTATCAAAGCTGAGGCCTCAAAATATCGAGTGTGTGTGTGTGTGTAAGTGTATCTGTGTGTGAGTGCAGTGTCTATGGGTAAGTGTAAGTGCCTATGGTAAGTGCACTGGTTGTTCATGGTGAGAGGCGTATAAGTGCTGGGTGAGGAGCAGGTGAGTGTGGGCCCGTGTGAGTGTATCATCTGTGTGTGAGTGTATCTGTGTGTGAGCAAGTGTCTATAAGGGGCATATGGGGAAGGTAGTTCATGGAGTAAGTGTAAGGCCTATGGGTGAGTAAGTGTCTATGGGTGGATGAGGCATCAAAATATCGAGTGTGTGTAAGTTATGAAGGTAGGTCAGGTAGGCGTGTAGGTTGAAGGGTGGTGATAGGTGGTGGGGCCAGGTGTAGGTTAGGTTGTTGTGTGTAGGTGCAGGGCTAAAATGCAGGTGCAGGCTAGGTGAATAGGTGGAAGGCTAGGACAGGCCAGGTGCAGGTAAATAGACAGTATAAATAGGCAGCCAGCACAGGCCATTAGGAAAAGATAGGTGCAGGCTAGCAGGCTAGTGTGAGGTGCAGGCCAGGGTTTAGGCGCAGGCCAGGTAGCTAGTGCAGGGTGTGTGTGTGTGTGTGTGTATGCATACGTGGTCGTGTGTTTGTGCGTGTGTGTGTGTGTGTGTGTGTGTGTAAAAGTAGGGCAGACGGAGCTTTGATGCAAATGCCAGGAGATATATTATTATATATTATATTATTATTATTACATATTATTATTATGTTAGGTATTATTATTGTTATTATTATTATTATTGAGAGCATATATATATATATATTATGCTATATAGTTAAGATATTACATATATATATATTATTAGTATATATATTATATTATTATTATTATTATATTATATATATATTATATACATATTTATAAATATATGAAAATATAAATATATATAATATATTAGAAAATATATATATATATATATAATATAAGATAAAGTTATATATATATATTATATTATTATATATATTATATATATATATTATTATATATATATTATTATGTATTACAGCATATATATATATATTATATTATTATATATTATTATTATATATATATATATATATATATATATATTATTATTATTATATATATATATATATATATATATATATATATATTATTATATATAAATAGAATATATATATATATAATCCATTATCGTATCATATAATATTATATATACATATATATATTATATATATATATATTATATATATTATATGACATACATATTATATATATATATAAAGATATATAGTATATATATATATATATATATATATATATATATATATATATATAATCAGATTATAATTATACCACCCTTATTTTTGAATAATAAGAACTATCATCCTTTTCCTTTTTTATATATATATATATTATAATTCTTTCATAAAAATCTTCTGAATTTCTTAACTTCAAGAGAAGGTTCCTTTCTATTGACATCATTGAAATACTTGACAATCGAGTTTCGCTTGTTGTATTCCTCTGATATACTTTAATTCTTTTCAATGCAGAAAAGCTTCTTTCTACTGTTGCTGTTGTAGATGGTATCGTAGCAATGAGCTGGCAAAGTTTAAAAAATTCAGGCATAACTTCATAAAGTTCATTGTCTTGGAAGTGTTTTATTAGTTGTACAATACTTTTATTTCTAAAATCATCCGAAGAATACACAACTATCAATTCGTTCTGCAGTCGAATTTTGTCAAAATGGTTTCCGTAAATTATGCTTAGAGACTCGAAAGGTTTCTTAGGAAAATCTTTTGCGTATTGTTTAAAATTATGACTGTTTAATAGTTCTATAAAAACAAGAACTTCCAGAGATTTAAATCTGACTCTTTTTAGTTGATTCACAACTGTTTGAATGATGTTATTATATAGATTTCTATAGTAATCATGATGTTTTTCTGATGGAAAATTTCCTTTAACATTGTCATATATTTTAGAGAAAATATCTTGTTTTTCCTCAATCAATTTAGTAGTTTTCCTAACTTCATTAGCACAATAAGTAATATCCAAACTTTTTGACTGAAGGACATTAAATAAAACATCAGTAAAGGAAAATATTTCACTAAATGCTTCAAGTAGAAAAATAAATTTAAAATCACCTAATTTGTGCTTGAATCCAATTGCGGAATTGATAGTTATTCCATCCCATTTCTCTACATTATCAATTATTTCATCAAATAACTCAATCAATAAAGATCTATTTTCTTGTAAATGATAACTTTGTACGTTTGGCAGGGTTTTATCTTTTCTCCATGCTTAGGTTTTTTCAGCTTAAAATATTAACATCAGCTTTGTTATATTATTATTATTATTATTATTATTATTATTATTATTATTATTATTATTATTATTATTATTATTATTATTATTATTATTATTATTATTATTATTATTATTATTATTATTAGCTATTATTATTATTATTATTATTATTTGATATTGCTTTTATTATTATTGTTATTATCATTATTATTATTATTACATTATTATTATTATTATTAATATTATTATTATTATTGATATTATTATTATTATTAATATTGAGATTATTACATTATTGACATTATCATTATTATTATTATTTATATATATATATATATATATATATAGTATATATATATATTATATATATATAGAGTTATATATATATATATATATATTAAGTATTATATATATATATATATATATATATACATATATATATATATATATATTAATGAGACGTACTGAAATACGTTGAGTATACGAGTGGAAAATCTGGGTGTCATAAGTTATTGAGTACAGCTTTTGTTCGGCTTTCTTAGTATTATTATTACAGGTAAACGCGGTCGTTGCGGGAGATATTTTTAAATGCTACTCAATGAGAAACTGTCATGCTAGCATTAGTTTAATATAAGTGTTGAATATTGAAGAATTTTAAAATGAATTTAAGATTTTAACACCATAACTTGGCGTACTTTGTCTGCTCCTTGTATTATTATTAGTTTCCAGTGCCATTTTTTATATAATAAGAATCCAGAAAGAAAATCACTTTCCCTTTGCATCAGCGTCTACAAAAGCACCTGCATCCCTGAATGCACACTCACATATATATAGTATATATATATATAATAGTATAGTGTATTCAAAGGAAGATATATGAGATATTATTATTATATTATTATTAGTTATATGGTCATATATTACATATATTATTATATATATATATTATTATTATTATTATTAATATATATATTATTATTATTATTATTACATATTATATATATAAAAAAGATAGATATAGATATATATATTATATATATTATTATATATATATATATATATATATAGTTATATATATATATATATATATATATATATATATAAATGTTAGACAGGTACAGGACAGGTACCTACATGACCTCATGTTAGCACAGTTACTTGCCAGCAGGAAGTACCTGACTATTCAGTATGACCACTTAACCCTGGCCAGACCTTAAGATTTATCACTCTCAGCCTATTACTAACAAGGCCGAAATATCAAGGCCAAGACCTAATCTTGGTTAAAACATCCTGTTTGGCCTTCGTGGGTAACTTTGCTCTATCCCAGAAGTCATATATTTCAGAATATATTATATTTGAAGCCTCCTTTACTGATTTCTTATTGTGTGTCAGCCAAAACAGACGACGTAATACATCGCCAATTGATGGAAGTTTTGATCTACAGGTCATGATTTCTGATATTTGCCCAATAAGCCAAACATGTGTATCCGATCTTGTTTGACGTGATTGAGCCATTCTACATAAGAAATTTAAATAATTATGACACGGCAAGCACGTAAATTTTGACACAACCAACACCTATAACGTCTACAGCACAACTGACAACCCGCTACAGTTTACTCAGCCACGCGCAACTTTCTTTGCGCATGTGTCACCATTAAATGTTATTTTTTTTAATTCAAATTTTAAATAGAGTATTTTTACGTTAAACGTCACATCTTAGAACGTTCAGAATGATACTTTGGATTTTTGATCCCACCGTAGATATATATATATATAGCTTATATATATATATATATATATATATATATATATATATATATATATATATATATATATATATATATATATATATATATATATATATATATATATATATATATATATATAGTATAGTATAAGGCCTTAAATATTAATATCAATAAATCTTTAAGAATATATTTAAAAGTATTTACATGGTCTTCATATGATGTTTGTGAACGTGAGCTTTCGATCCTTATTTTATCTGGATCCTCTTCGGACGTTGTTATTTGAAGACTAAATAAAATTTAATGAAATTTTGTAAATTTATGTAATATTGTTAAAATGAGAAGTAATTTAGATTTAAGTAAATTTTGATTTTATATTTTTAAAAAAAGGTGTGGTGGAAAGAATGTTGTTAAGTGTGGGATCAAATGTATATTCACCTTTTTGTATGTTAAAATTAGGAAGATTTTTTATGCATAGTGATTCTATGAGTTTGCGTTTGGTGGGGTCGAGTACCTGTAGGATGGGGCACATATCATTGATGTTGATGTTATGATTGAGATTGGATCTATGTGTGGTAAGAGCGGAGTTTTGAGAGTCATAAGAAAGATCATGTTTATGTTGAGAGTGTCTTCTTTTGAAGTCATTTGTTTCGCCTATGTAATGTGAGGTGCATTGATAGCATGGGATTTTGTATATGCATTGTGAGATGTTATTTTGTATATGAGTGGGTGGTTTGAAGATTCTTTTATATAGTCTTAATGTTGAGGGTAAAGTTTTAAGGATTTGATGATGTGGTATATGAGGAATGGGTAAATAGGTGAAAGAGTGTGTGTTGGTCTCGGTGGTAGGGTTGTAGAATTTATTTTTTGCTTTTTTAAGTGATCTTTTGATTGTGTAGGTAGGATACGAGAGTTTCTTGAAAGTATTGAAAATGTATTTGATTTCATTTTGTAGAAGAGAAGGGGAACAGATGCGTAAAGCTCTTAAGAAGAGAGCGGTAAGAACACCAGATTTAATGTGTTGAGAGTGTGTGGAGTACCAATGTATGTAAGAAGGGTTGAAAGTAGGTTTGCGGTAAACGCTAAAGAGTATGGTAGGACTATTATGCCAAGAGAGGAGGGTATCTAGGAAAGGTAGGTTGTAATTGTTTTCGTTAAAAAAACAACATCCCGGTGGATAGAGTTGATGTAGTCAAGAATGAGAGTTGGGTTGGTGGTTAAGGGAGTGGAGATAAAAATATCATCCACATAGCGAAGCCATGTGGTGTTGGAAAGAAGAGGGTGGTTAAGTATGAAAAAGTGTTCAATAAGTTCCATGAATATGTTGCTAAGTATGGGGGAGAGAGGAGATCCCATGCTTAGTCCTGAATTTTGTTTGTAGAAAGTGTTGTTAAAATGGAAAAAATTGTGTTCAAGGGTGAGTAAAATTAGTTGTTTGAGGAAAGGGAAAGGGTAATCTAGGTTGTAATTGTTTTCGTTAAAGAATCTTTCTAGTAAGGAGATGGTGAAAGGGACAGGTACTGACGTGAAAAGGGAGGTAACGTCAAAGCTGAGAATGTGGTTATTGTGGGGCAAGATATTATGAGTTTTTTGAATAAAGTCTTCAGAGTTTTTTAGGTGGGAGGGTGAGATATGTCCTAGTAAAGGTTTCAGTTGTTTGGACAACCATGAGGAGAGTTTATAGGTAACAGAATTAGTGTTGGAGATGATAGGTCTGACGGGGATGTTGTTTTTATGTGTTTTAGGTACTCCGTAGAATTGAGGTATACGGGGAAGCTTAGGTTTTAGAACAGGGAGAAGGTTTGGGTGGTTTTTTGTTATGACTTTGAGCTTGTGATTGAATGTGTTGTGAGAGTTTTGAAGAGGGTTTTTATTGAGTAAAGTGTAAGTAGATGTATCATTAAGTAGGTCTGTACATTTTGAAAGATAATCATCTTTGTTTAGGATAACAAGATTCTGTCCTTTATCTGATCTGGATATTACCAAATTATTATTTTTCTTCAGTGAGATTAGTGCATCATAAAATTTTTTGGGTGTTTTATTAATATGAGCGGTAGAGATGATTCCATCCAAAAGCAATCCTTTTAAGAAATCATGATTAATGTTAGAGTTATAAGTTCTTTTTTTCTTCCATGTTTCGAAATCTGTACAAAATTGAAGGAGGTGGTCATTTTTTTGAAGTGAAAAGGACAGACCATAACTTAAAAGTATTTCCTCATCTTTGTTTAGTTCATAATTTGATAAGTTGATAATTCTATCCGCGGTTAGGTTAGTAGCCCAGGGGCTATTGTAATATAAGTTTTTAAATTTAAGGTCCAGTAATCTTTTCTTTGAAGAGAATGCAACATCTTTTGAATTATGTGCTTTGTTCAGTAAGTTAGTGAAATCCAAGTCTGCATTTGGGAAAATTTGGTACCATGAATGCTGAAATCCTTTAAAGTGGTGAAAACATTTTGCGAATGTTTGTTTGACTTCAGTTTTCACAGTAGAAATTTTGGCCAGGAGGATTTCTCTGTGTACATTCGGGAAAGGTGAGTAGATATCAGTAGGAAGGTTATTCGGTATTAAAGTTTTCGGTAATACGAGATTTTTAAGACAGTCTTTCAAAAATTTTAACTGTAGTTTTTTAATATGTGCAGATTTTATTAAGTCCTGATATTTGAGGAATTTTTTCCTTAAGGAATAATTATTAATGTTGGTACCGGCCATTTTATTGTAGTGTATAATCAGAGCAATTTTTTCGCCAAGTTTTTTAGTAGTATAGTATGGGGTACTACAATAAAATGGCCGCTACCAACATTAAGAATATATTTAAAAGTATTTACATGGTCTTCATATGATGTTTGTGAACGTGAGCTTTCGATCCTTATTTTATCTGGATCCTCTTCGGACGTTGTTATTTGAAGACTAAATAAAATTTAATGAAATTTTGTAAATTTATGTAATATTGTTAAAATGAGAAGTAGTTTAGATTTAAGTAAATTTTGATTTTATATTTTTAAAAAAAGGTGTGGTGGAAAGAATGTTGTTAAGTGTGGGATCAAATGTATATTCACCTTTTTGTATGTTAAAATTAGGAAGATTTTTTATGCATAGTGATTCTATGAGTTTGCGTTCAACCCTTCTTACATACATTGGTACTCCACACACTCTCAACACATTAAATCTGGTGTTCTTACCGCTCTCTTCTTAAGAGCTTTATGTATGTGAAAATTAGGAAGATTTTTTATGCATAATACATTTTCAATACTTTCAAGAAACTCTCGTATCCTACCTACACAATCAAAAGATCACTTAAAAAAGCAAAAAATAAATTCTACAACCCTACCACCG
>JABUQX010146725.1:7500-12500 GCA_015478945.1 Trachelipus rathkii | reverse complement strand
CTCTGTTGGCACATAAAACATCCTTAACATAAACAAAAAATGTCTTGAAAACCCTACATCACAACGGTTGCTAGGGCGGCCTCAAATAAACTGGGTTCTGTTTAGATCATGATTTTTTTTCCTCTTTCTCAGTTACCCAGCTATACAAGTGTGGTTCCAAACCGCTCTTAGTAGAGTACTGTTCTCATATCTGGGGTTCTGGTTTCACCCGGCTTTTTGATAGTCGAGTCAAAGGCCAAAAGGCTTCTAAACTGTCCTGTCCTTTCTAGTTCACTTGACCCCCATCTTTGCGGCAAGATGTTAGTGTGCTTTACCTCTTTTCTCTGGTAGGGTACCGTAAGGGCACCGAGGGAACTTTCCACCTGCGTGCCACCCACCTTTAAGACGTCCCCAGAAAATAATGCCGTGTTACATGAAAGCTTTGTGTTGATATTAAATCTGGGTGACCAAAGGTTCGCTGAGGTGCTTCCTTCCCGCGCCAATTTCCGTTCTGTGGCGTTCTTTCATCTTCTGTAAGCTTCCACTACAATTTAATCTTCCTCACTTAAAGTCCGAGCTTGTGCTCATCTGCGAATTGCGTTAGATGGATTTTTGAGGTGTTCAACACCCCTTCCTTGAATAGGGCTATGGAGCGGCGGCGGGGTTACAACTATAAAAAAAAAAAAATTAAATAAAAGGTTCTAATAATGATTCATTAAGATAGCTGAAACCCCACAAGAATGGCATTTCCGACGGTGAACCACTATGCATTTAAATAGCATAACTGAGGAGCTTGCTCGTGTGTGACAAAAAAGATTCACAGAAGTGGAAGGCCTTATCAGCCCCCTGGCAGCAGCACTGATAGTGACGATGGCTTTTCAGCAAATAAACCTACCGAAGATGAAGAGGATTTGGATATGTTAGACTTTGATAAACTCATGGCCGAATTGCATTGACATCTCACATTCTCCTTCAAAGGAATCACACCAAGGAACCCCCAGAATACTGAAAATAAGAAGAGACATTCATCAAAGAGCAAAGATAATTCAAATTTGCAATCTGTGAAAGGGAGATGAGGTTCTACGAAACATGAGATGCTCCCTACAGAAGAGAATCCTTTCTCATGTGGTGCAATTGGCCAAGGTCCATTACTATCAGTGTTTTCAATAATTATCAAAGCAAGCTCATCATCCAGATGGTATTTAGTGGCTGGAACAAACACCCCAAAGGGGAACAGGCTCGCTAGATAATGCTCAGCAGTTGAATGCTTTTTGAATCACAATCTAAGAATTTTGAATTTGAATATTGAATGATATCTTTTTCTCCGTATCTTTTAAAGGATTATATTATTATCACATGTCATGTTTGGAGTAGTAGTGTTTTTTTTTTATTTTTGTCTTTTCAGCTGATTAATTGAGGTTTCTTCTTTCATTATTTTATTCTTTATATATTATAGCTTGTTAAAGAATCTTCTTTTGTAAATTGTAATCATGTTAAAACATAAAAGCTATAGAGCCAACTTTGTTAATACTATTGAAATTGGAAATAGAATGTTTTGAATAAACATAAACATAAAAAGTTATTATTATATTTATCATTAATTCTTTAAAGATACTATTTTAATTTATAAAATAAATATATATACTTATATACTTGGGCACAATCAAATATGAAATGAATACCTAAGTATTGGTTAAAATAGGGAATGCAATCCTGTTGCTCATAGTACACACAAATGTTCTATCTTGTTATTAAAAATATGAGGCTAATTAAAGTATCGGTGAATGGTATCGGTATCGGCACTCAAAAAAAATAATAGAGTATCGGTGGTATCGGTATCGGTATCGGCCCTTTTCTGGTATCGGTACATCCCTATATGAGAGAGAATATATATATATATATATATATATATATATATATATATATATATATATATATATATATATTAGAGTATATATAGAGTATATATATATATATATATATATATTTATATTATATACATATATATATATATATATATATTATTATATATATATATGTATATAAATATATTATATTATATATATATATATATTATTATTATATATATATATTATATTATTATTATTATTGTTACATATATATATTTCTATATATATATATAGTTATTATATATATATATATTATATATATATTAATATATATATAGTTATATATATATTAAGCATATATATTATATATATACATATATATATATATATATTAAGGTTATATATAAGATATATAAATATGTAAAGGGTTATAAGGCTATATATATGGCAGCGGCCTATCTCTTATATGGGCCCCAGGGCCGTCCAAATTAAAAATGCCAGGCGTAGGATGTTGATAGAAATATGAAATTTTTGTTAAAGAAAAGTGATCTGAATATTTTTTAACAGTTTAATACATAAAAAATTAGTAATCAATTAAGAAAATAACAAAAGGAATCTTTTTTCCAACTGCAATATCTGCGTACGATATTTATTTCAATATATTCAATTAAACAGAATGTGGGCTCTATTTTTGCCGCCCTTAAAAAGAGCCAACTTTATGTTCTAATAATAAGACAAATATGGCAAACTGACGAGCACAAAGAATTCAGTCAGTACTTTTATAATGTTGCCAGTTTGGCTTTTTTTTTATTTCAGAACAACTTAGTTTTTCTCATATAAAATTAAGGTTCAAATTTTAAGATTGCTAGATTTGTCCACAGATTTGTCCACGTAATGTCCTTCTTTTCCTTGTATATAGAGATTAGAGACACTAAACTAAAGTCAGTTTTGTTCGCATCTTACGTGGGGAGAGTTGTGTTTATTTTTTTTGTGCGAGAAATAACTGAAAATAAATAATTATTGGTGAGAAAGAGCAGCTATATGATATATATGATATATATATATATATATATATATACATATATATTATTACATATATATTATAGTAGAAATATATATATATATGATATACATATATAGTTATTATTATTATTATATAAAATATATAATATATATATATATATATATATATAGTTATTATATACATATATATATTATTATATATATATATATATATTATACATATATATATATATAAGGTTATAGTTAGGAGAGAGAGAGAGAGTCCTCTCTCTTTCTCTGCTTAAAAAACCACGTTAAGAAACATATTGAGATATATATAGAGAGATATATATATATATATATTGTTTTCATATATATATATATTGAGTTATATATATTATTTAATACATACATATACATATTATATATTATTTTATATATATTATATATATATTATTACATTAATATATATATATATATATATATATATATTATTATTATTATTATTATTATTATTACATATATTAATAATATATTATACATATATTAATAATAATATTATTACATATATACATATTAATATACATAATACACATATATATTATTACATATACATACATATTACATATTAATGGTTTATTAAGGCTGTTTGATATTACTAGAAACATAATACACATACAGATATGTATACATACATACAATAATATATATATACATATACAGAGAGAGAGAGAGAGAGAGAGGCCAAATTAGATAAGCAGGCAATGACATTTTTCGTACTTTTTTCTAAATTTGACACCTCTGCAATACAATTTATTTAGGTAATGCAGAATGTGTTCGAATGCATGCAATCCCAGCTTTAAAAGTCCTATAATTTATGTAGATACATATTACAGGAATATAAAAAATTAGTAATAGTCCGTTTGAGGCAATCCTATCAGATATTGATATTTTAGAAAAGATAATCGATTTTATAATATTTCCCTTTAATTGGTGAATGTAAATTGAATACATGCACTGATAAAAAGCAATTTGGCGCACAAATTTCACACATAAATATAAAATTCACGCTCTTTATCAGATTGTTTTATATATATATATATATATATATATATATATATATATATATATATATATATTGTTGTTATATATTATAAAGTATATATATATATATATATATATATATATATATATATATATATATATATATATATATATATATATAACTCTTGCAGTCCTCCTGATGCCAAGTTTACTCCGATATTTAATTATTATATATATATATATATATATATTAGAAGAGTATATATATTAATATTATTACATATATTATATTACATATTATATATTATTTCATTCATATATATATATATTATATATATATATATATTATATAAATATATATATAAAAATATAGATATTTATGATATTATATATATATATATGATATTATATATATATATTATATTATTATATATAGTTATATTATATTATATTATTATATATATATATATTATATTATTATATATATATATATACATTATTATTATTATTATTAGTTATTATTATTATTATTAATATTACATCGAAGATATATTATTATTATTATACATATATATATTATATATTATAATATATATATTATATATATTACATATAATATAAAATATTATTATTATTATATACATATATATTATATATATATTATTATATATTATATATATATATATTATATATTATTATTATTATTAAGTTATATATTATTATTATTACATATATTATATATATATATACATATTGTTATTATTATATTATATATTATTATTACTATTATTAGATACATATATATATATTATTATGCTATTATTTATTACACATATATATATATATTATATATATATATATATCTATATATATATATTATATTACATATTATTATATATTATTATATATATATATATATATATATATATATATATTATTACATATATATTATATACATATATACATACATATAACATATACATATGCATAAATATATATTTATGAATATATATATATATATATATATATATATATATATATATATAAATAAATAAATATATATATATATATATATATATATATATATATATATATTAACTCATTACTTGAAAGTGGAAGTATTAA
>JABUQX010146724.1:0-5000 GCA_015478945.1 Trachelipus rathkii | reverse complement strand
GGAAAGACCGTTTTCCGGAGTTTGAACTAAACTCTGGTTTAGCCCCCAAAGGGCGTAGTCCTGGGGGCAGTTTGGTTCTTGGAGGGTTTAACTGGTTGATAGATCATCTTTGATGATTTCAAGTCGGTTACAGCTTACAATTCAGCCAAATCACCTCTGTGTGATGTAGCTGCCAAACCTACCAGTTTGTCTATAGTAAACTCAAGATTATTTATACTTTATTAAATGTAAGGCAGTTTATTCACGCTTAATGTATGTCAGGTATGTTATGGTATTATATGTTTTTAGTTCAGGAAATATTATGTTAGCGTTTATTCGTTGATTATGTATGATCGATAGGTTATTTTATGATGTTTGACAGAGAATTTTGCTAATATCTACGTTTATATAGTTCAAAATGATGTTATATTTGATATGTATGACACTTTGATGAATGTAGTAATTCATAGTTTAAGATGCTGGTATCTTTGATAGTTTTGTCACTTTGTTAAGGAATTTTGTTAGATATACTGTATAGCTGCTGGTGTATGTTTGGCTTAGAATGGTTGAGTTTTTATGTACAATGGAATTGAGTTGAGAACTTATTCATAGGTCAAAATGTTAATGTCTGTTAGTATTTATTGTAGGTTTTCGCCCATTGTAGGTGTTAGATATGCAAAGGCTATGTTTAATTTCTGTACTATGTGTTAAATATTGCTGACAATGTAAATCAACTGATTTGTTATAGAAATTATAAGTTTCAGTAGATATTACTGTATTAACTAGTGATGTGTAAAAGCATTGGAAACGTGTAAGTCTTAGATTAAGTTTTTGATGGAGTAATGTTAAGGGTTGCCCGAAAGAATTTTGATAATGTCTACGTTATTCATAGTTCAAATGATGTTATATAGAATCTAAAAATGTGTACATTTATTATGACATTTGTAGTTTTTGGTCATATGACGGCTAATGAAGAGCTATTACATATATATATCTACATATATATATATATATATATATATATATATATATACCATATTAATAATATATATATATATACCTATATATATATATATAACATATATATGTTACAATATTCCATATTAATTTGGCTAACAAGATAACATATCAGTTACCCCCTCCCTTTATTCAGTGTCAAAATAATGTTAAATTAAGTAATGTTTAAAATAAAATAAAATATTTTCATCCGATTTGTACACTTAACAATCAGATCCATGATTAAGATTTAAGTGGGAATTTTGAATAATCATTCATATAATATATATATATACATATATATATATATATATATATATATATATATATATATATATATATATATATATATATATATATATATATATATATATATATATCTTTATATTTATATATTTCTCCATATCTATATATATATATATATAATAATAATAATAATAATATATACATATATATAATAATAATATATAATAATAATAATATTATATTAATATATATAATAATAATATATATAATACATTATATATATATACATTTGTATATGTAAATAATAATATATAATAATAATAATAATAATAATAATAATAATAATATATTTATATATATATATATATATGTATATATATATATATATATATAATATAATACTAATAATATAGATATGTATAAACGTATATCATATATATCATATATATATATATATATATATATATATATATAATAATATAATATATAATTAACTTTATAATATATAATTATATATAACATATATATATATAATAATAATATATATATATGTATATAACATAATAATAATAATATATAATAATAATAATAATAATAATATATATGTAATATAATAATACTATAATAATATAATATGTATATATAATAATGTACATATATCAATATTATCAATAATAATACATATAATAATAATATATATAATATATATGTATATATGTACATACCTGCTATATACTATATATATCATAATATGAAATGTATATATATGTAATAATAATAATATGTATAATAATAATATTCTATATATATATATATATATGTATATATATATATATATATATATATATATATATGAATAATGGATATATATATATATATACAATAATAATAATAATAAGCATGTATATACCATATATGTATATATATATGTATATATAATATATATATCTATATATAATAATATATATATATATATATATATTTATAATATATAATAATAATATAATATATATATATATATATAATAATATAATAATAATAATAATATATATATATATATATATATGTATATATAATATATACATATATATAATAATACTAATAATATATATATATATATATATATATATATATACTATATATATATATAACTAATAATATATATATATAATATATATATATGTTTATATAATATATGGTTTAATGTATAATATCTATATAAATAACTTCTATGTATATATAACATAATAATAATAATATATGTATATATATGTATATATATAATATATATATAATATATAATAATATGTAATAATATATAATATATATATGTATGTATATATATATATATAATATATATAAATAATATGTATATATATATACATATAGTATATATATGTATACATATATATATATATATATATATGTATATATATGTATATAATAATATATAATAATAATATATATATATAATAATAATAATCATTCCCCATATTTATATATATATATATATGTATATATATATATATATATAATATGTATGTAACTCATATATGTGTATATGGATGGTTTGTGTATCATATATATATATATAATAATATATAATATGATCATCATCATCAGTAGTATGTTAACTCTTGCTTTCTTTATCCGTACAATTGGTTTTGGATAGTCATTGTAGTTCACTGCCGCCTGGAATTTGCTAACTTATGTATTTTGATGAGCTGATCAGATATCATATTTGATTTTGCCAATCACATCAGTTTCGCCACTATTAATGGGAAAACATTAAAAAATAGCGAAGGAAGTAGAGATTTTTTTTTTTTTCTCGTAGACGGCCACAAACAACGATTTAATTAAAAATTCAAATTATAGTTTCAATAATATCATATTTAAGATAAATAATAAAAGATTTCGTTATTTTCTTTGTTTTCAAATGATATTTATTTTATAACGGTTTTTGCTGGGGAATTGGATATTTTTTGTTTTGGGTATTTTTGGCCAAATTTTGAACAATTGCCACAAAGATTTCCAGCCTTTTTTTAAATATGTTCTAGAGTTAGCAAAATACTGTTTTCCAGAGATCTGGTTTTGACCCTTCAAAAAGAGACCTATACCTAATGGAAGATAGAAAATAAGGTCAACAGTTGTAAAAAAAAAAAATCTAGTTGTTGGGTTTTTCTTTAGATAACAATACTGGTCTAAACTAACTAACCTAACTAACCTAACTAACTAACTAACTTAACTGTTAACTAACCTAACCTAACCTAATCTAACCTAACTAAACCTAACTAACCTAACCTAACTCATCTAACCTAACCTAACCTAACCTAACTAACTAACCTAACTAACCTAACAACCCTAACACCTGCAACCCGGGCTATACAGGTTTTTGACGTCTACCCTTTTCCTTTCGACCCATTGGGTTGGTCCCCTCAAAAGCCAGATTTATTTTGTCAAACCATACCCACAGATTTTCCTGATGTATTTTAAACAAGTCCCTTGTAGTACATCTAAAGATTTCACATAGCTTTATAATACTCAGTTTTAAGTGTAGAAGATGTATATTAAATACGAAGGCTGGTTTATGACATTATTTCTTCTACATATTCGGATGCCTGGATGTGGATGTTACTAACAGCCAACAATTTTAATGTGTACATATCTCAACTATCCCAGATATACAAAGAAACAATGATATTTGATGTATACTCCTTATTTACCAATAAAATGTTAATCATTTCAGATCTACACAGATAAATGATATTGTAATATATGATAAAAACTTATTAAAAAAAAGTATGATTTTAGAAATGAGCGAACAACTTTAATCAAAGCAGAGGTGTGGACTATGAGCAACGGAAAAGCTTAAAATTTGTTTGCTTATATTATTCTTTTTCTTTAAACTCCCAGCTGCGCTCACCGGCATTGCCACATTCAAGGAGAGGAAACTAATCTAGTAATTGTTACATATAACCCAGCTAAAGGATTGAAATCTCGGTTTTGCCTCTCTCTACTCTCTACTATCTCTCTCTCCTCTATATATATATATATATATATATATATATATATATATATATATATATATATATATATATATATATATATATATATATATATATATATATATATATACATATATATATATATATATATATATATATATATATATATATATATATTTTTTTATAAACTAATACCTCAAAATAAAAAAAATTTTGCTGCTTTTAGTCGTCATCGTCTGTGCTTCGGCCTTGACGACCGGTGATAGGAATGGGAGAGCACCAATTAAATTCTCAATAATCATGTTAAACATTTTGATTATTATACTAAACATATTTAAACATTTAAATAAAACATTCTTTCTAATTTTTTCAGATTATTTTTTAATATAGTCATCAGTTAAACATTAGGAAATATTTTCCAAAATTTTAAAGAAATGAATGCTAGAAGATTATTTTTATAATATATTCATAGCTTAACAATTAAGGAAAGATTTTTCAAATCAATAGGTAATGAGTTTACGCTTTTATTGTAATCTTAAATTTGGAGAGAAAAGTTTTCTCATTGTAAAGTTAATAAGATTATTAATATATTATAGTTAACGACTGAAGAAAATTAGGGAATAAATTCCAATAAATTTACTATAATAATAAGATTATTATTTTATTATAGTCATCGATTGAAAGATCCCGGGAAAGATCTCCTAAAATTTTAGAAGGTAAAAAAAATTCTTTTTAGGCATGGTTAAAATTAAGGAATGATATCTCAAATTTTAA
>JABUQX010146723.1:7500-15106 GCA_015478945.1 Trachelipus rathkii | reverse complement strand
GGGTCCAACCACCCTTCTATGGATTTAAAAAATATCGAGTTTCAAAGCAGTGATATTTAAGCAGGAAACTGAAAACTGTAAAGAGAAACCCTTATTTTGTGGTGTCGGAACTTCCCGTACATTGCTCCAACGGTGACGCTGTTAAAAGCACGGTTCAAAGTTCCAAGCGAGGTTGTCTGGCTGCAAAATTTACAACAAATGATGTTCCATGTCGGCGTGGCCTGACTTGGTTGGCTGTAACACGGGAGAACCATCGTGCGCAGCCCCAGGTTGCGCACCTTTCTGCGAGCCTCTAAATGCACTGTTTCAGCAGCGATGAAGAGACTTGAAAACTGTTGGGGAGACAGTTGGCAGTGGTGGAATTTTCTACATTGTTCAACGGCGATGCTTAGCGTTCTAAATGTTTCATCGTCTTATTATTGCAAATTTATCGCAACAAGTATCTTGTGCCCATGTCGGCGTGGCTTGACTTTGGTTGGTTGCTTCTGTAACCCAGGAGCAGCACATCAAAATGCCGTGTAGCCCCAGCAGAAGTTTCTATATCTATACTTTATATCTGTACCTCTTATTCAAGACCATAGTCTACTATACATAAGCACAGGTAATAGCATAAGACCCTTAGCACACCTGCCCCTTTAATCCACTAAGGATTTAGCCATCTTCCTTCATCTCACAACTTTCATACTACATTCTGTATTCCATTCCCTTTTCATCCACCATATACCTAAATATTTGAACTCATACATTTGTTCAGCTGCTCAATCTAACATTACTTTACACAGAGAACTATCCTCATTCAAAACCATAACCTTACTGTATTCTACCATTGACAACAACGTCGCCGTTAGACAATGTACAGGAGGCTCTACCACTAGTGATGCGCCTCCCCAGCAAAGAAGGCATCTCGGAAGATTTCAAATCTCCTGCTTCGATATCACTGCTTTGAAACTCGCTACATATTTAAATCCACAGAAAGGTGGTTGGAACCTAGCTACTAATGGCATTTTTCTTTCAGGGGTGCCTGGCAGGGACAAGGATCACCGACATGAGCACAACATGTTCGTTGCGAGAATGCAATAATAAGACGAATTTTTTTTTACTCGCACCAACCATCGATAAGAGCGTCGCCGTTAGACAATCTACAGGAGGCTTTACTACTGGGTCCGGATCCGCCTCCAAAAAAGAAGACATCTGGAACAGTTTTCAAGTCACCTGCTTCGACATCACTGCTTTGAAGCTCACTTATTTAAATCAATAGAAGGTTGCTTTGGAACCTATTTATATATATATATATATATATATATATATATATATATATATATAAGAGAGAAAGATATATATATATATATATATATATATATATATATAGGGGTTAGCATATAGCAGCAGCAGTTATATATATATAGTATATATATATATATATAGAATATAGAAAGAGATATAGTATATATATATATATATATATATATATATGTAGAGAATAAAAAAAAAAAAAATCTAAAAAATGGAAAATTTTCCAAATGTTTATTTGTGTTTTCTAGCATTTCTAGCCCTTTCTTACAGATATAAAAATTCATTAAAAAAACGTGAACAGATTTATTTTCTTAGTTCTTGATAAGCCCGTGTAAACAAACTAGACGTTTATACAATGTTTTGGTAGAACGTGCGTGGTGCAAAGCTGATTACTTGTGTTCAAAATGAGAGTAGTGTTCTGAGATTGTAAATTTTTTTTTTTTTAAACATTATTTTTTTAATAAAGTGTCTAAATAAAATTTATTACTCACACAAATTGGAGGTTTTAGTGCAAAAAATTGAAATATTTTTGAAAATTGTTGTTTCTCATGGCAGTTTTTAGAAATTGAAAAAAAAAAAATTTCCTCCTTCTCACCTTAAACTGTTCAAAACAAAGTGAGTTTTTCATAAAGAAAGATATCATAGTTGTTCAACAAAAAAACATTTACAATAGTTGAGATTTTGCTATGAAGTCTCCCACCATACATACCACTGCTAATATATATATATATATATATATGTTAAAGTATATATTATTATTATATATATATATATATAAAGAGTTATATATATAGTATATATATATATATATATATATATATATGTATATATATAAGGTTATATATATATATATGTATATATATATATAAGGTTATATATATATAGTATATATATAAGTTAAGGTTATATATTATATATATATATATATATATATATATATTACATATAAGCAGTTATATATATATATATATATATATATATATATAATGAGACTTTTCTGCTTCAAAGTTAAAATTGAGCTCACGTTAGGTTAATAGATCACCAGGTGCCAGCCTGTCCTACTCCTCGTCTTAGATGTTAAATATTGCATAATAATCGCAATTAGATAAGATGTTAAAGAACATAATGAGAAGGTAAAAGAATTAACTGCCTTCTCTGGGATTGAACCACCGTAAGCGAATATGCCTGGTGCTAACTGATCTTAAAACTTGATTCAAGAACAGTTAAAGAAATAAATTTAACATCTAAAAATATAAAGAACGAGAGATAGGGACAGGCTGGACACCTGGTGATGTCGCCTTCACGGGAACTCGGTTGGCTTGAGGATAGCCTGGTTGTATAGCACCGGGCATATTGTCTCACGCGCAACATGCGGTGGTTCAATCCCAGAGAAGGCAGTTAATTCTTTACCTTCTCATTATATGTTCTTTCTTTAACATCTTATCTAATTGGCGATTATTATGCAATATTTAAGATCTACAATATAAAGTAAGAACGAGAGAGGGACAGGCTGGACACCTGGTGAAAAGGCCATGCCTCCTGAGGGAACCTAGTTGTAAATAGCAACTGTTCTTGAATCCAAGTTTTTTGGCTTTGAGGATAGCTCAGTGTAAAGCACCGGGCATATTGTCCTCACGCAACATGCGGTGGTTCAACCCCAGAGAAGGCGCAGTTAATTCTTTCCCTTCTCATTATATGTTCTTCTTTAACATCTTATCTAATTGCGATTATTATGCAATATTTAACATATATATATAGAAGAATAGCAAGTATAGTAGCATATATATATATATATATATATAAGGTTGGTTATAGTATATATATATATATATATATATATATATATAGAGTAGTATATATATATATATATATATATATATATATATATATATATATATATATATATATCAGTGGCGACTCAAGTAACTTTTTACTACTCTCTCTCTCTCTCTCTCTCTCTCTCTTCTGAAAAAAAGCTCTCTCTCTCTCTCTCTCCTTTATATATATATGTTAAAAGGTAGTATATATATATATATATATACATAGTTACAGTTATATATATATATAGCAAAGATATTGAGCATATATATATATGTATATATATATATAAATATATATATATATATATATATATATATATATATATATATATATATATATATATATATATATATATATATATATATATATATATATATAAAAAGTGTTAAAATTAAACTCCAAAATTAGTCCTCAATCTTAATTATACAGCAAAAAGAATGTAAACTAAAAAGATGCCAAAGACAATAATATAAACAGGCTCTATATACTCTAAATTCACACACACGCGCAATATTCGCTATTTGATTCGAGCAACGAAAGAGCCTGCCTTTTTAATTGGATTGAAAAATAGCATTATTTAATCGCCATGATTCTTACACTTTTGTTTCAATTTTACATAATCTTTAATATTTAATATTTTCATTCATTTGACCAATTTTCGCTAAAAATAAGAGAATTTTATCTTAACTTTATGAAATTGTAAAGGAGTTAACTTGTGCTAAGCACGAGCAGCACAAGTATAGAGTCATCTCTGATATATATATAGGCAGATATATATATATATGCTATATATATATATACAAGAGTATAAGAATTGTTATTATATATTATATATATATATATATATATATATATATATATATATATATATATATATATATATATATATATATATATATATATATATATATATATATATATATATATATATAAGGCCAGGGTGTTTAATAAAATAGGGGGACAAATTTGGAGTATATTATCTTAAAACTACATTTTTATTATTATTATTAAGTTACCTTTAAAGTTCTTCATTTAGTAAATGTGAGTTAGAAAGGTGCGAGTAGATGTGAATATTGTGCGATGTGACGAGTTGAAACTCTGCGGACGTAAAGTAGTAACCTATAGAACAGGGTATTGCTGTCTCTAATATGGACACTGCTATAGGTTGCTTGATAGGGACCACCTTATTATAATGAATAATACTAAGAATATTGTTGATAGTATTCAATATTTACTCGGGAAACGATACAAGCAATAACAATAATAAGAAAAATAATAATGCGAATAATAATAATACTCCTAAATTACTAATAACAATATTAATGCCTCAATAACAATAATTATTTGATAAGTAATATTACTTCATGATAATAGTAATAATACGAATAACAAAGAAGTATAATAAGAATAACCACTGTAGAATATTGTGCGCCCTACATTTAGTTAATAATAATAATAATAATAATAATAATAATAATAATAATAATAATAATAATAATAATAATAATAATAATAATAATAATAATAATAATAATAATATAATAAAAATAATAAAAATAATAATAATAATAATAATAATAATAATAATAATAATAATAATAATAATAATAATAATAATAATAATAATAATAATAATAATAATAATAATAATAATAATAATAATAATAATAATAATAATAATAATAATAAATACATTCTACGGAACATAAATACCAATATTCACATTATACATCTTGCACCTTCCTAAGTCATTTATTTACCTACTAAATGAGGAACTTTACATGTAACTTTATTTAAGACAAAACACTTGTAATGGAACAAAGATAATATCCCTCCAAATTTGTCCCCCTATTTCGTAAACACCCTGTACATGAAATATATATCTGGAACATCTGTTTTCGATAGTACCAGATATTAAGTTTCTATATGTTATGTTTTATATATAGCATATATATATATAAGTTGAAAGAAGAAAGAAGTATATGCTACTATATTAAGGCTATTATATATATATATATATATATTGGTTACATATATATATTATTATTATACTACATATTATCTATATATATATATATATATATATATATAATCACATATATAGTATATATATATATAAATATATATGTTATATATATATATATATATATATATATATCCATATATACAGATATATATATATATATATTATATATATATATATATATAAAGATATAGTTGCTATATTATATACAGCATATACATAAGGCTATATATATATATATATAGTTAAGCATTAAGTATGGTTATATATATATATATATATATATATATATATATATATATATATATATATATATATATATATATATATATATATATATATATATATATATGTGTGTGTGTGTGTGTGTGTGTGTGTGTGTGTGTGTGTGTGTGTGTGATCGCATGATTTGATTTAGGGGCTGGCAAAGGTTGAATGATTTATGTCCCTGCTCACACTGACCACTAGACGGTGTGGGTTAGCTAAACTCCAGATTTTTCCTTTTCAAAGGCTAATAAAAAATATCATAGAATAATAAAAAAAAAAGTTATTTAGGTTATAAAATAAATAAAATAACAAGTCTAAAACAGTTGTAATTAAAAGTTTTATGTTTAACTAGGTAAGTAAAAAAAAAAAACCTATTTGAGAAATGTATAGTAATACTATGGGGATTGGTAAGTACTGAGTCCTGAGTGGTAACTAATATTAAATCTAAACTAGTATTAGACGCCTTGGATTTTCAGTGAATTTCGCAATTACATTTGTTTCCAATTCGTTAATTTTTTCCCTTACTAAATTTTTATGAATACTCACCATACATACATACATATATAGTTCATTAAGCCTGTCTTCGTTCATCGTGTTTCTTTGCCAAGTCTTTACTCTTCGCAGAGTGCTGAAAAACCATTCAATGGTACTTGTTGAATACGGTAGCACAATTGCAGTTAATAGACAGGTTTTGATTTGAGGAAACAGGGGTCTGCTTCTTTAATGACTTCAGTAAGTTACAAGTCTTTCAACTTTTGTTCATACAATTTTTTATCCAGCCACAAGGTATACCATAAGTCAGTTTCGATATGAATTTTGTTGATATCAAGATCATAAAAACTCTGAAAAGTATTTTTACTTTCTCCTTCTCACGCAGTCTATGGGAGCAATCGTACAACATAAGAAACGAAAAGATGAAATGCTGGCACGTTGTTTTCTGAAAATCTAGTCTCTAAGATATGACGCAAGTACAGAACGCTTCCAGTATTCAGCAGAACGATTTGCTCCATGTTTTTATCTAATATAATATATTCCTAATCTAGGAAGGGGTGTACTCAATTTTAAAGCTAAGGAAGATGGAGCAAAGAAAAGAATAGCTCACACTCACACGACCGACCAGTGAAGTGCGAACCTGGGTCCCTCACTTAGCTGGGCGAGTTCTACTGCTGAGCTACCGGAGTCTATTTTGGTGTTTAATCCATTCATTCTTGGATCATACCAGCTGACACCGCTGAATGTCCATTCTTCTTATAATAAATAACTATAACTAAATCCAAAAAATATTGTTGGTCCATTTATTTTACTTAACTTTTATTGTATCAAAAAGAACCAATAATTAAATTTTGCTGCTCCTCCGTTAATTAAATAGATTTTAATTTTGTTTAAATTTTAAATAAAATTTTGTTTTTAATTCCTTTTTCTAGAAACATTTTTCACAATCTGATCAAGTCTGATCTGAGTTGGGATTGTACCTTTCAAGGTGGTGCAAGTTCTACTAAGAACTCAGCAGCAATAACATTGGCGGATAAGGGCAGATCAGCAATTATTCGATCAGCAGTTTTGAGGTGGTCTTTGAGAACTTTCAAAATTCTTTGGACATGATCAGAGCACTGCATAAAGTCAATATTTTTTGTTTGATTAATGTTAGCCACGGGTTTAACCAAAGCAGAATATTTGGCTATTACTGAAGAGGTATTAATGAAAATGGGTCTTGTTGACGAACAGGTTAATTGAAAGCTGTTTTTCTTGTTTGATTGTTGCCTTCCTTTGACAATTTTCCTAACCCTTCAACGAGTTTTATCATATATATATATGGAAAATAGCAATACTATGATATTTTTGAGTCCAACGTGTTTCACAAAGTTTAGGCAAGCTTGGAATGTATTTTCTTCTTAGGGTGGAGTCTCTGAGAAAGTTTGTCTTTTATTATGGTAATAGTATTACGAATTTCCGGAATAATATTTAGGTCATTAATGACCAAATTAAGCCGATGGCTTACACAATGAAAATATAATCCTTTTTTATATTTTTTCCCGCAGTTTCTTTTGAACACCATGTTCTTTACCTGTCATTACTGCGCAGCCGTCGTACCCCTGATCAACACATAAACTCGGATCTAAACCTTCTTTCTATAAAAACAAATCAATCGTTTTGGCAATGGTTTTACCATCCATCACTTCAAGAACTTCAAACCCCAGAAAT
>JABUQX010146722.1:0-21705 GCA_015478945.1 Trachelipus rathkii | reverse complement strand
TGTGTAAGTAATACTTTCTTTAAACACACAAGAGTATCCATAAGTATACTAGAGTTGGTGTAGGTAGAGATGGTATCGAAGTGAAAAGTAATTGATTTTGTGTTGGAGAAGAAGGAGATGTTGAAGTATGTGTTGGATGTTAAATCAGTTAGGGGTTTAGGAATGGGATTATCTGATCATTATGTTGTTCTATGTAAAATTAAGTTAGTGGGGGCTTGGATGGAGAGGAAGGTGATACGAAAGGAAGTAGGTAAAATTAAGAGTGAGAAGTTAAGTGAGCAAGACAACAAGGATAAGTATGTAAGAGCGCTCGCTAGTAAAACGGTTGAATGTGAACAAGTTGATACTGAACAAATCTGGGGCAAATGAAAGGAAAAAATTGTTAGTAGTGCAAAGGAAGTGTGTGGATGTGCTAAAGTAGGAAGTAAGAATGTTAAAAGTGAATGGTGGAATGAGGAGGGATGAAGGGGGTTAAAGGTAAAAAAGAAGCGTGGTTGAATGTACTAAAAGCAAATGATGAAGACTCAAAAGAAAGATGCTTGGAATTATATAAGGAGGAAAAAAGAAATACTAAAAGGTGTATACGTAGGGAGAAAAACAAGAGGTAAATGGAATGCCTAAAGGAGGATGAATGGGGGACTTTACAAGGAAATAGGAAGCTCTTCTGGAAGGAAGCGTGAAAGTTATTAAGAATGAGAATATGGGGGAATCTGCTTAGAATAATGAATAGGAATGGTGCTTTTGTAACTGATGAAATGGTTGTGAGAGGAGTGGAAAGAACACTTCCAAAATCTGCACAATATTAACAGTAATGAAGAGGTGAATGTGAATGTGTGTGGGGTTTGATGGTGCAAGAAGGAATAGGTATTTTGGGATGAGGTTATTAGTGGTAAGGAGGAGGTAATGGGTAGAGGAAAAAGTTGAAGAATGGTAAATCTGCATGTATAGATGAAATCACTGGTGAAATGATCAAGAACGGAGGCGAGATGGTGATTGATTGGAGTTTGGAACTTGTGTAATAAAGCGTTTATAGAGGGTATAGTTCCAAGGGGTTTTGGAGGAGAGTGGTAATAGTACCCTTATATAAGGGTAAGGGAGATAAGGGGAACTCGTAGAAATTATAGGGGAATAAGCTTATTGGTGTTTTAGGGAAGGTATATGCTGGTATTTTTGTTGAAAGAGTGCGAGTGACTGAAGGACTGACTGGTGAAGAACAAGGTGTTTAGGGAGTGGTAGAGGATGTGGATCAAATCTTTCACATTGAAACAAATGACTGAGAAAATGAGGGAGAAGAAGAATAAATTGTATTTAGGTTTTATGGATTTGCAACAGGCGTATGATAGAGTTAATAGGGAAGGTTTATGGCAGGTGTTAGTGATATATGGTGTTGGTGGTAGGCTTCGAATGGAGTCAAAGTATGTATGACGATAGAAGCGTGTGTAAGAATAAATGGTGTCAATGGTGATTGGTTTAGATTAACAGCGGAGTAAGACAGGGGTTGTGTTATGTCTCCTTGGTTATTCAATTTTATATGGATGGGGTTAATGAAAGAATTCGAGGTGGGGATGGCAGGAAATGGTGTTAGAATGGTGGAGAATGGAGATGAGTGGAGGGTGTTTGGTTCTGTGTGGCGAATCTGAAGAGAGAGTTTGAGAGGATTGGTAGAGATTTGGCAGGTGTGTAAAAGGAGGGGCTTGAAAGTAAACGTGATAAGAGTAAGGTTATGGAGTGAGGACACTCCTCAGTGTGAAGTTATGTTAGATGGTGAGCAGCTGGAACAAGTGTCTGAGTTTAAATATTTAGGGTATATGCTGGATGAGAAGGGAACGGAGACGATGCAGAGTGTAGTAGGAAAAAGCTGTGAATGGCAGGAAGGTGGCTGGTGCAATTAAATCGCTTGGTGAATGTAAAGAGACTAAGTCTTGAGTGTCTAGGGTCTTACATGAGGGTATGTTGTTACCTGTGTTATTGTATAGTAGTGAGACTATGGTCTGGAATAAGAAGTATAGATCTAAAGTTCAATGTGTGTTCAGATGGGACAATCTTAGGTGTGCTAGGTGAGAAGAATTGATAAAGAGAGGAATGAACGTATTAGAGTGGGTGTGGTGTGAAGAAAGGGGTAAATGAGAGAATAAATGAAAGTTTGTTGTTGGTTTGGTAATGGGGAAAGGATGAATGATAGTCGGTTGGTTAAGCGGATGTATAGTGGCGAGTGTGTTGGGAACCGACCGGCTGGGAGACCGAAGAAAAAGTGGATTGAGTCAGTAAACGAATGTTTGAAGGAGAGAAATGTGAGTTTGGTAGAGGCGAGAAGAAAAGGTGTATAACAGGAGTGAATGGCGGGGGTTTGTGAGGGGGCATGGTTGTGGCCCACCTGGGCCAAGGGATGAACCCTTACATTGACGATTTACCATATAGTGAAGGTCCATCGCTGTCCCATGAAGCTTAGGGTGGATTTTCTGACTGCGATGGTTCCTCCTTACCTACCCAATGGTACTGAGAGTGGCCGTGTAAGGCTGGGGCTTTCTTCGACTTTGTGTCCTGTTCTCTGCTTTTCTTTCCAATGCCCGGTCACAAGACCTTTACCCCATTCTTGGGAAAATATAAGGAAGATGAAGAAGAAGAAGAAGAAGATATGAGGGAGAGCAAAGAGCAGCAGCAGTTATATATATATATATATATATATATATATATATATATATATATATATATATATATATATATATATATATATATATATATATATATATATATATATATATATATAAGGTTATATAAAGAGAAAAAGGGGAATATATTAAGATAAAAAATAGAGATGGTGCTTTCATTACGATTGATGAAATGAATGTGAGGGGTGTGGAGGGAACACTTCGAAAATCTGCATAACATTGGCACTAATGAAGAGATGATAGTGAATGTGTGTTGGTTTGATGGTGCAAGGAGGAATAAGTATTTTCGGATTAGTAAGGAGGAGGTAATGGGTAGAGTGAGAAAGTTGAAGAATGGTAAATCTGCAGGTATAGATGAAATTACTGGTGAAATGTTTAAGAATGAAGGCGAGATGGTGATGATTAGATTTGGAAGTTGTGTAACAAAGCGTTTATGGACGTATAATTCCAAGGGATAGGAAGACAGCAATATATGGGTAAGGGAGGATACTGATAACTGTAGGAATTATAGGGGGAATTAGCTTATTGAGTGTTGTAGAGAAGATATAAACTGGTATTTTGGTCGAAAGAGTGAGTTGAGTGACTGAAGGGCTGATTGGTGAAGAACAAGGTGCATTTAGAAGTGGTAGAGGGGATGTGTGGATCAAATCTTTACATTGAAACAAATGGAGAAAATGAGACAGAAGAAGAATAAATTGTATTTAGGTTTTATGGATTTGCAACAGGTGTATGATAGGATTAATATGAAAGCTCTGTGGCAGGTGCTACTGAAATATGATGCTGTTGGTAGGCTCCTGAATGGAATCAAAAGTATGTATGACGATAGGGAAGCGTGTATAAGAATAAATGGTATAAAAGTGATTGGTTTAATATTAATAGCCGAGTGAGGCAGGGATGTGTTATGACTCATTGGTTATTCAATTTGTATGTGGATGGGGTTATGAAGAATTAGAGGTAGGGGTGGCAGGGGATGGTGTTAGAATAATGGAGAATGGAAGAGAGTGGAGGGTGCCCTACCTATTATATGCGAATGATTTGGTTTTGAATTCCAATTTGAAGAGAAGATTGGTAGAGAGATTTGGCAGGGTGTAAAAGGATGGGTTTGAAAGTAAACGTAGATAAGAGTAAGGTTATGGTTGTGAGTGAGGACAGTTCTCGGTGTGAAGTTATGTTAGATGGTGAGCAGCTGGAACAAGTGTCTGAATTTACACAAATAGTATATATTTGGATGAAAAGGGAACGGATGATGCAGACTGTAGTAGAAAAGTTGTGAATGGCAGGAAGGTGGCTGGAGCAATTCAATCTTTTGTGGATGTAAAGGGACTAAGTCTTGAGTACGCTAGTGTCTTACATGAGGGTATGTTGTTACCGGTGTTAAAAATTATAGTAATGACTAATGAGACTATGGTCTGAAATAAGAGATATAGATCTAAAGTACAATGTGTTCAGATGGACAATCTTGGAACGTGTTAGGCGTGAGAATTGATAAAATGAGAAATGAACGTATAAGAGAATTGTGTGGTGTGAAGAAATTGGTAAATGAGAGAATAAATGAAATTACATTGAGATGGATTGGTCATGTGGAAAGGATGGATGATAGTCGGTTGGTTAAGCGGATGTATGGTGGTGAGTGTGCTGGGAATCGACAGGCTGGGAGACCGAAGAAAAAGTGGATTGAGTCAGTAAAGGAATGCCTGGAGGAGAGAAATGTTAGTTTGGAAGAGGTGAGAAGAAAAAGCAAGTTCCACAATATGAACGAATCTGTTTTGTGAGGGGTAAAATGTAACCCTGCATAAGCCTGATGAAGAAGTTATTGCATTGTGTTATAGGTTGAGTGGTCAGGGTTGGATTAAAGAGTGGTTGTGGAATAGAAACAGTGTGTACAACTAAATGGCAATGTCATCATGGGAAATAGTGAAGAGTGGTGTCCCACAGGGTTCAGTGCTGGGGTAACTATTGTTCCTCATATACCTATATATAAATGATTTAGACCAACTTAAATGTAAGGTTTCTAAGTTTGCAGATGATGCCAAAGTGGCTACCTCAGTAGGGAATAGTGAAGGATGTATAAATATTCAAAATGATCTTGATAAACCTTTTGGGTGGGCAGATAAGTGGCAAATGAATTAATGAATTAAGTTTCTTCATCTAGGTTCCTCAAATAAAAGTTTTAATTACGATGTGAATGGGAATTGGCTTGAGTCTGTGGACCAAGAAAAAGATTTAGGTGTGATTATACAGTAATTTAAGAGCTAATCAGTGTTTGGGAGCAAGAAATAAAGCTAATAAGATGCTGGGTATAATAAATCGTAATGATGTTTACAGTAGCAAGGAAGTTATAAGAAAACTGTATAATAGCTATGTTAGGCCAGTATTAGAGTATTGTGCACAAGTTTGGATCCTTTATTTAAAGACTTATATATGCTAGAGAGAGCGCAATGTAGAGACACAAAAGTGATTTCTGGGTTTGAGGGTAAGAGCTATGAGAAGAGGCTGAAGGAGTTAGGAAGTCTATGGAAGGCGATTTCTCAGAGGGGATATGATACAAGTCTACAAAATATTTACATCTATTTATAATACAGAGACCAATAAATTCTTCTTAGTAGAGCACGGATGGGAGACCAGGGGGCATAGTAAGAAAATTAAGAAGAAAGCATGCCATCTTGATGTAAGAAAGCATTCATTCTGCAACAGGGTTGTTAAATTTTGGAGTTGTTTGCACAGGAAGTTGTTGAGAATGACTCGAGTGCAACATTTAAGAAAGGATTGGATAGGTATATGGATGGTTTGTGTGTCATATAGTTTATTTTAGTAAAGCCAAATTAGCGGTTTTTTGCTTATAGTTGCAGTAGTTATTAAGGTTAAACCGTGTTTCTATAAAGTTAAAGCTTGTAGTGTGGTTGGCGTGTACTTTAGCTATAGTTTTTTTTTCTTTTAGTTGTAGACTTTGTGTATACTATGTAAGTATTGACAAGTCCTAGGGTGCTTTAGGATTTGCATGAACATGTTGTTTGACATTGGTCTCTTGCTTGGCTTTCAAGACTGGGACAGTCTTGACACACCCATGTGGTTCTACTGTCTTTATCTACTGTTTCAATGTTTAATGAGATGATATTGTGAGGGGTCTGTTACATTACGTGAAGCCTGCTGTGAATTTTTCTGGACTGTAACTAGTTCTTACTATACAGCAATGGTAAAGTTGTGTTAATTCTCAACTTGCGTCATATTATTCTACTACTGCTTCCGGTGCATGTTGGCACTTTACCCCCAGTCTTGGGGAGGGAAGGTGGGTGATGATAACGATATATAAATACAAATACAATACATAAATACAAATGGGAAAAATGAAATAACTATATTTTGAATGTTGTTTTTTTCAAATGCTGTCAATAATTCATCTTTTACTGATAATTTTATAAATGCCCAGTTTTTGGGCGGGCATTTATGAAATGGGCAAATGCCTGGACAAATGCCCATTTTATAAATGGCTCGCCCACTGGGCATTTGGGTTCAGCTGCATCACTATATATATATATATATATTATATTATTATTATTATTAAGCAGTACAATCATGTATTGTATATTATTATATATATATATGTTATATATATATATATATATATATATATATATATATATATAGAGAATTTATATATATATATATATATATATATATATATATATATATATATATATATATATATATATATATATATAGCTGTTAAAAAAAAAACCATTTTTCAGTTTTTGGCCTATAACTATTAAACTATTTTACATATCGGACTTTTATAATAATTTCTTATAATGGCAAGGCCTAGGCTATAATCCCATGAAAAATTATTTGTTTCGCTTTAATACTTTTAAAATTATTTAGATCCAAAAAAAAAAAAAAAAAACCCACTGTTTACAAAAATAACGAAAAAAAAACCCACTTTTAAAAATCCTGGGTAGAGAAAGAATATAAAGCATATGTCAGTTAAATCTTTTTTAAGCATATTTTATGAAAAAAATTATTAAAAATAGTAAAAAAGAAGTAAAATTTAATATGAAATTAAGATACCATCAATTTCAGAAAAAAAATTATTTTTGTTTTTAAGTAATTATAACCTAAAAACTATAACACTTACAGAAATTAGTTCTAGATATGATAAAATATGGGCATTTGGCAATCATTTAAGGTAAAGAAATTAAAAAAATAAAAATAATAACTTTTTAAAAAATTTCTACAAAAAGAAGGAAAATTTTTTTTTGGGGGCAATTTCAGAAAACCTAAAAAAAATATAAATTTTACCCATTTTTGGTTGACACTAGCTGAAATGAGCTTCTCTAACGTGTTAGTAGTAAGTAACAATGATAAATTAGCTGTATTGCCAGATTTAGCTGATTTTTGTTAAATCTGGCACCCTTAGCAATTTTTAGCTAATTTTTAGTTTTTGTTGTTGTCGGGTATGTTTATATGGGTTTCCGATGCCTCTGAGTCGATTCCCGTGGTTACTGAGTCAATTGGCCACCCCAGTCAAGGGTGAGGGGGTGGGGGGGAGAATGGAATGGAAATCTGAAATTGCCCCGGGTTCATAAATGTTAAATAACTTTTTAACGAAATGTGCTATCAATATGCATTTTATATGTATACATAGCTTAAAACCTGTACTATCAAAGAGTAAGTGATCAAATTTTACAATTATTTTTTTATTTTTTGTACACAGACCTTATAAATCAAAATTAAAAATTAAAAATATTTTTTTTTTTTTTAGAAAAATCAAAAAATAGGTTGTGTTCTGATTTTGTGATGATGTAACTGGTGTGTTGAATCAGGAAATTTGCTGTGCTGAATAACCCCCTCCCTCCCTAAACTCCTTGAATAGATTTGCATCTTATACCCCCTCATTGAATAGGTTTAAACCCCCTACACCCCTTCCTTGAATATGACGAAGGGTAAGCCGGCCACATAAAACGCGTGTTGATGCATTCTAAAACCTCAAAGGTTGAAACTAGCCACTCGGCAATAGCGGGAATCGACTCTGCATACCTCAAAACATACTAGCCAACACCAAGCTCGTCTCTGTAGCTCCAGAAATAAAATAGTTGCATAGGTGCATTAGAAAAGGGAGGTAGGGGTACTATCTGATACTAAACCATGGTAAGAGTGATTAGATTGCATCATAAACCACGGGAATCGATTCAGCAGTATCGATTATATACTAATCGATACCTATATTGGGTATATTCCATGACATACGATATACCATGCTAGAGGCATTAGAAAAGGGGGGCGGGGTACTAAACCATGGTAGGTGTGCGCCATTATAAACCAATGGCAATCAACTCCCTATACCTTAAAACATAGGGTTAGACACCTGACTCGGGTATATTCTATGATGTAGGATATGCCATGCTAGAAGTGCTAGAAAATTATACATGCAGGAGCGCGTGTGACGTCACTTCTAGCACATATGAAATGTGATTGATACTATATATATACCGGTATATATATATATGTATATATATAGTTATAATATACATATATATGTTATATATATACATATATATACATTTTTACAAAGTGGTTTTTTTTTATGTTACATTTTTTTCGGGGGGGTTTTCGGACCCCACACTGACAGAAGGAAAAAAACAACCATACAGCATGTTGATAGGAGTTATAGCGCATATACATGCACGTTTTCAATTAATTTGGAATTGGTTTTTTTTTTCGTTACAAGTGGGTTTTTTTTAGAGCTCAACTCAAGGGTCCGGGGGGGGGGGGGGGGGTAATTTCATGAAATTTGGTGTGGAATGAGATCAAGGATGGGGCCAACAGGAATGAATCAAATATTATACTAATTTATAAATTTTTTAATGCAGTGAATGCTTATAAAGTCTCAAAATGGCCGCTCAAAAATGCTGAAAATTGTGAAATTTTTCAAAAATAAAAAATTCCCAAAATTCAAAAAACCGACTTCGAACCATTATAACAATTTTTTCCACTCATACTAGATGCGATTAATAGGTGCACCAAATTTTTTCGCTCTAGACCTCATATTTACCGAGATACAGAATGGGTTTTTTTTGTGTAACAAAATGGGGTGGGTTTTTTTTATGTAACAGCACTATATATATATATATATATATATATATATATATATATATATATATATATATATATATATATATATATATATATATATATATATATATATATATATATATATATATATATATATATATATATAAAAATAAATTTTTAAAGATGCAAAATGTGTGGTATTGTCAAAATTTAACAGATACCCATACTCCTACTCTCAATATTGCTGATAATGATACCTCAAAAATCAACCGGATACCATGGTATCGCGCATTTCACTTACATATATATATAAGTTTTATTATAGCAAGAGCATATAGATATATATGTATGAGTATATATATATATATATATATATATATATATATATATATATATATATATATATATATATATATATATATATATATATATATATATAAAGGTTAATATCTCTGCATCATTTAAGCCAAATGTTTATTTGGGTGGTAGGGAATGAACTACTGGTTTCTCAAGAAAAATATTAGCGTATTCGGACTCAGGAAGAAAAAAATACCATAGAAAATGTTAAAATATCGATTGAAAGTTTTTTTTTGTTTTTTTTTTAATACAAGGAAAAATTAAAAATAAACAATTTAAATTAGCTACAAACAAATGTAAAAATAAAAAAATAAACGTATTTTATAATAAAAATTAAATTAAGTTTTTCCAAATTTGTGTTTAAAGTTTCATTAGCTGAATAAAATTGTTTTAGTCGATAGTCGTTTTTATAAATCGACTCCCGACTTTTTGGGAAACGACTCCAAACTCCTTACCCCTTGAAAACACTCGACTCCCGACCGACTCCATACCTGATATATATATATATATATATATATATATATATATATATATACAGCATAAAGAAGATATATATATCTGTATTGGTATATATATATATATATATATATATATATATATATATATATATATTAGAGATGTACCGATACCAGAAAAGAGGCCGATACTGATACTTTAATTAATATAATAGATACACAGTAATAAGACAGAACATTTGTGTACTGCTAGGCAGCTCAGGATTGCATTCCCTGTACAACCAATACTTAAGTCATTTATTTCATATTTGGTTGTTCCCAAGTATATTTATTTTATAAATTAAAAGTATTTTTAAGGAATAATAAATGTAAATATAATATTAATAACTTTTTTATTTTTGTGTTTATTCAAAAAATATTCCATTTCCATTTTCCAGTAAGTAGTAACAAAGTTTACCTACTAGCTTTTATGTTTTAATTTACAAGAAGATTCTTTAACTAGCTACAATATAAAGAATAAAAATATTGAAAGAAGAGACCTCAATTAATCAGCTGAAAAGACAAAATAAAAAAAATGCTATTATTCAAACATGACATACTAAAAATATACTCCTTTAAGATAAAGATAGATATCATTCAATATTCAAATTCAAAAATTCTCAAATTGTGATGCAAATACATTAAGCTTTCATTAGTATCTGGGGAAAGCCTATTCCTTTTTGAGGTTTTTACATTCTCATCTACACTAAAAATACGCTGGCCCTCGACTGATGAGGGAGGGGCTGATAAATATTTGCTTGCAAGCACTGATAATAATGAAACCTTGCCCCATTTTGCCACCACATGAAAGGATTCTCTTATGTAGGCAGCATCTCCATGCCATATGGGAGTTTCAATTTCCTTTGTATGAGATTAAAAATGAACGATCTGATTCCTTGCTCCTTGACACCTCTCTTCAGTTTTTTCGATGAGGTTCCTTGGTGTGATTCCTTTGAAGGTGAATGACTTACTTACTTGATTTTACTTGATTTTGTTTTCGTTGCAGCCACCTTCACGGGCAATTTTGCAACTGTTCATAGTACATCCTCAAACCAGAAAGTGAGAAAAAGATCCATGATATCATCAGCTCCCAAAGTAATGGAAATTCATTTTCATCATTAAATCAGATTTAAAAAATTTATATCTTCCAAATATTTTATAATAGTATTTGCCGGAAAAAGAAAAGAAAGAACATTAAATAAATCAAAATTAAGAGAAAGAGTATCACAAGTAGTTATCAAATGTTGTCTATGAACCCGAAAAGTAGGACACTCAATGAAAAGATGTTGTAAAGTAAGTCTCACATTACAGTGTACACAAATAGACGGAGGTCTATTTTCAAAAAAGTGTGCATGAGTCAACTTTGTGGTGCCCATCCTCAATCTAGCCAAAATTACTTGATTTCTCCTTCCAATGTTGTAAGTATATGACCAATCTTGAATCAAAGGCTTGACTTTAGTCAGCATACTGCTTTCTCTATTCCACCGGGACTGCCACAAAGATAAACATGATTTGTACACCAACAATCTAAATTCAGACACAGAATATCCAATGTTAATCTTCCTTCCAATCAAACCAGCCTCCTTTGCAGCTTCATCTATCAGGTCATGCTCTACTATACCCACATGGCTTGGAATCCAGATAACCTGGATGCACACACCATCCTCAAAACTACCCAGAAGAGCATGTAGTCGGTGTACCAAAAAGTGCGAACTGGTATTTCCCCTCAGAGCATTTACAGATGATAAAGAATCAGTAAATATTGCCAATTTATTGTGAGCTACATCTTTAAAATGTTTAAGAACTCTATAAAGAGCATATAATTCGGCTGTAAAGATGGAACAATAATCAGGGAGAGAATACTTATGCATATCAGAATCATACATAAAAGCACAGCCAGTTTGAGAGTCCATTTTGGATCCATCAGTGTAGCTAACATGATAATCCTCCTGACCTAACTCATGTTTAATATTGGAAAATAAACTGCGATACAGTCTTACTGGTGTACTATTCTTAGGATGATTCAAAAAACAAGTATCAAAATAAATACATGGAAAAACCGTTCTTGAACAAGGCACAAACACAGCTAAGTCCTTAACATTCAAATGAAATTCCTCCAACAAATCCTGAAATCTTCCAAAAACAGGCAAAGGATAAGGGCGCAATCTATAAAACTGAAAAGTAAAATAATCTAGAAATGCCTGCCGGATAGGATGTTTAACCTTTGTCACTCTAGAAACAATATACTGTAGACCCAGTAATTTCCTTCTGATGGCCAATGGCATAACGTTTGCCTCCACCTCCAAATCTTGTACAATAGTACACCTTAAAGCACCAATTGCATATCTTAGAGCTCTATACTGAATTCGATCAAGAGACAACAAATGAGTCTCAGCAGCAGTACCATATATATAACAGCCATAATCCAGTCTCGCCCTTATCAAACCAAAATACAATTGTAAAAGAATACTTCTATCCGCTCCCCAATATACATTGCTAAGATATTGCATAATACTCAGTGCTTGAGTACACATTTGTTTAACATGTGCAGTATGTAATTTCCATGTTAAATGGCTATCAAAAATCAAACCAAGATATCTTATGTGTTGGACAAAATCAATAGGTCGATTTCGGAGGAAAAGAGTATCACACTGAGGATCAGGTCGCCTCGTAAATATCATACTCTTTGTTTTTGAAACAGAGAAATTCAATCCCCAATTATCAGACCATTCCGAAATGGACTCCAAAGCCTCCTGCATCACACTCAAAGCCTCAAGCGAATCACTATGAGAATACCATAAAGTACAATCATCAGCATAAAGAGAAAATTTTATCCCCAAAGGACAATTGTCACAAAGATCATTTATCATGATGTTAAAAAGTGTAGGGCTCAAAATGCTTCCCTGGGGGACTCCACACTGAACCTCAAACACTTCAGATATTGAATTCTCCACCTGTACACATATTTTCCTACATTTTAAAAAATTTTGAAGAAATTTTGGCAAGTGTCCTCTCAAGCCCATTCTGTAAAGCTTCATCAAAAGTCCATGAATCCACACTGTATCATAAGCCTTTTCTATATCTAAGAACACAGCTATCAAATACTCTGATCGAAGAAAGGCTTCCCTAATATCGCCTTCCAACAGACAAATAGGGTCCATTGTGGAGCAACCCCTTCTAAATCCATATTGATTAGGTGTCAAAATATTTTTACCTTGCATATATTGTTCAAGTCTATTCAAAACCATTCTCTCCAACAACTTACATAGAGTTGTTGACTACTAACCAGTGAGTGAGGTTGTGTTAATTTTTGCTCTCCAATTTTATTAATATAATTTGTGTATTTGAAAGTGAATTTAGTAAACAAATTAGTGTTGTGTTTCTAATTACACTACTGCTGTGTATATAACTACAGTCATTAACAATTGTTATATTAATTTTGTGATAATTTAAACTAAATTAAGTTTACCCTAGGCTAACATAGGTAAGAGTTTTACTGTTTTCTGTGTCTGGGTTTATTTGGATTCTTAAATAGACTTTCTGTATTTAAATACAGTCTTTATTAATTGTTACTTTAATTTAGTGATAATTTAAATTAAATTAGGTTTTCCAGTCACAGACTACAGTTAAGCCTACCTTATAACTTTTATATATCCCTGGCCTAGGCTAAGCTAAATAAATTGTTTAAATTTTTAACCTATTTTAAAGAGAGTAGTTTATTTCTTTTTAGGCTTTAGTGATATTTAAACTGTAGTTGGTAAAATAATAGGTACAGGTTAGTAAGCTAATAATAATTTAAAGTATGTATGCTCTGTGTGATATCTGTGGGACTGTAAGAGGTGAATATGTGAATAGATGCCCTGCTTGTGATTTGAATGCAGAGAATGTGTTGTTAAGGAAGGAGATTGCAAGACTGAGTGAAAATGTGAATGGATTGAAAGAAGAAGTATTTGAGTTGAGAAAGGAGGGAAGTGTTAGGAAAAAAGTTAGTAGGGATGTCAAGGCGAGGAGGGAGCGGGATATAGGGGTAGACAGGAATAGTGATTCACCTAGGCAGGAAGATGAGAGGGAAAAGGATAAAGTAGGGTATAATAGGTCTGCAGATGAATATAGAGTTGTAGAAACTAGAAATAATGATTTAAAGATGAGGATCTCGAAAGTCAGTCAGCCTTTGACCTGCAGTAACAGGTTCGACTGTCTTCCAGATGGGGAGGGATCAGAGAGTGCCAATGGTAATGTTGAGTTTTCTGAAGGGAAGACTGATAAATTGCTAATTGGAGACTCTATGATACGATACCTAGATAGGACTTTTCAAACTAAGAATAAAAGAAACGATTGAGAGTATGTTATCCAGGTGCCAGAGTGAGTGATATCGTGGATAGGATAGATAGAGAGATTGATTCTACAAATGTTGATTCAGAGGTGATTGTGCATGTGGGTACAAATGATATAGGGCATAGAAGGTCAGAAGAATTAATAGCAGATTATAAGAGATTGATTCAGAAGATGAAAGCTAGTGGAAGAAGGTGCATGATTTCTGGGATTTTACCTAGGTTAGTGCAGGTCAGGAATGGGAGTAGGGCTTTAGGTGTAAATGAAAGGGTTACGGAAATTATGTTTTTCAGAAAATATTAGGGTTTTGGATTTGTGGAGAGAATTTCTGGATAAAGATCTTTTTGCAGCAGATGGAGTTCACTTGAGTCGTAAAGGTGTTGAGCTTTTCAGTACCAGTTTGGAGACTTGTTTAGCAAAAACTAGGTAAAGTTGGGGGTGGTGGGCTAAATCTAGATACAAATAATAGCAATGGTAACTGTAATAGTGGGGAGATAAATAAAACTAATGTTGTTACAGGTTTAAATAATGATGATAGCAATAAAAATAACAGCATTTCGAGTATCAAATGTTTTTACACAAATGCTCATAGCCTTAGAAATAAAAAAGATGAGCTGATTAGTTATACCATAAATGAGAATCTAGACATTATTTGCATAACTGAGGCATGGGTTAATGAAGAATTATATGGAGACTCCTTTCAGGAATATGAAATAGATATTCACTCTTTATTTGTACCACGTAGAGGAAAGAAGGGTGGTGGTGTGGCGCTTATGTTAAAAGCAATATTCAATCTGTACTAATGACTGACTTTAAAATTAATTATGATATTGAATCAGTGTGGGTATATATCCTTATATACAAAAAATAATATAGAATAGGGCATTTATAGACCTCCTGGCCAGAGTCCAGAATTAGATGCTGAAATTATGAAAGAAATTGAGACAGCATGCCACAGTAATGAAAAAGGTATAGTCATAATGGGTGATTTTAATTTTCCTGGCATTCATTGGGATTCCTTGTCTAATATGGACCATAGTAGCTCTGCATTCATAAATTGTATACTAGATAACTTTTTGACCCAGATGGTCCAAGAACCCACAAGATACGATGCACTATTAGACTTAATATTAACTAATGATGAAAGTATGGTGGGTGAAGTTAGAGTTGAGGAGAATTTAGGACTTAGTGACCATAATATAATTAGATTTAATATGAGTGTGATATCTGGGCCCAAATTGCAAGTTAATAAGGAAAAGATCATAGATTTCTGAAATGGCGATTTTACCAAATTTCGAGACATGCTTAGTATAACTGACTGGGATAAAGAGTTTAAAGACCAAAACTGTTTTATCATGTGGGAACAAATTTTAATGAATATTCAGTCAGTATGTTTTAAAGATAAACCCATTAGGGTGGCGAAGAGAAAAAATGTTTGGTGGAATAGAGATAAGAGAGAAAATTAATGAAAAGCTAGATGTTTTAAAATATTCAAGGGTAGTAATAGGGAAGATGATTTAGAAAATTATAGGAAAAATAGAAACGAACTTAACCAGGCA
The DNA here is from genome assembly GCA_015478945.1 of Trachelipus rathkii. Classification (NCBI taxonomy): domain Eukaryota; kingdom Metazoa; phylum Arthropoda; class Malacostraca; order Isopoda; family Trachelipodidae; genus Trachelipus; species Trachelipus rathkii. The sequence continues at coordinate 6,228 of JABUQX010146722.1, read as the reverse complement.
ATAAGAAAGGCAAAGAGAGAGGCAGAAATTAATTTAGCAAGGAATAGTAACAAGAACCTGAAGAAGTTTTTTAGCTTTTATAAATTTAAAAGTAAGAATAGGACAATTGGTCCAATTAAAATTGATGAAAATTTAGTGAGTTCAGATAAGGAGTTGGTCAACATTTTCAATGCTTATTTTGCTTCAGTGTTTACAGAGGAAAGATTAGATAATAGTTCAGAGACTAATAGTTCTTGTATGCATGTAACAAATAGACTTACAGAATTTGAATTTGATGTAAAAGATATTAAACGTTTATTAGATCATATTGATCCAAGTAAAGCTGCAGGCCCTGATGGTAAATATGGTAGAATTCTGAAAGAGGGTAGTACCAGCATTGCAAAGGCACTGTATTTGATTTTTAAGTGATCTATAACATTTGGTGAGGTACCAGATGACTGGAAAACAGCATATGTTGTGCCCATTTATAAGAAAGGTAGTAAGGAAGATTTGGGAAATTATAGGCCAGTTAGCTTAATATCTCTGGTTGTAAAGGTTCTGGAAAAGTTACTGAAAGGTCATATAGAGAAATATTTAGAAGATAACAAGGTATTGTATGACTCCCAGCATGGTTTCAGAAAGGGTAGGTCATGTCAGACAAACCTTTTAGAATTTATGGAATACATTACTGACTGCATTGACCGAGGAGATCCAGTTGATATATATTTAGACTTTAGCAAAGCTTTTGATAAGGTTCCCCACATAAGGCTGATGAAAAAGTTATTGCAATGTGGTATAGGTGGAGTGGTACATGGTTGGATTAAAGAGTGGTTGCGAAATAAAAAACAGTGTGTACAACTAAATGGGAATAAATCATCATGGGAAATAGTGAAGAGTGGTGTCCCACAGGGTTCAGTGCTGGGCCACTATTGTTCCTCATATATATAAATGATTTAGACCAGGGACTTAAATGCAAGGTTTTAAGTTTGCAGATGATACCAAAGTGGCCACCTCAGTTAGGAATAGTGAAGGATGCATAAGATTCAAAATGATCTTGATAAACTTCTTGGGTGGGCCAGATAAGTGTAAAATGAATTTTAATAGTAAAGTGTAAGGTTCTTCAAATCTAGGTCATTACTCAAAAAAAAGTTTTAATAACGATTTAAAGGGGGGGGTGGGGGGAGGGGGGGGAGAAAAAAAGATTTGGGGGTGATTATAAGCAGTAATTTGAAAGAGCTAATCAGTGTTTGGAAGCTAGAAATAAAGCTAATAAGATGCTGGGCATAATAAATCGCAATGTTGTTTACAAGAGCAAGGAAGTAATAAGTAAACTGTATAATAGCTATGTTAGGCCAGTAATAGAGTATTGTGCACAAGTTTGGGCCCCTTATTTAAAGAAAGACTTAGATATGCTAGAGAGAGTGCAACGTAGAGCAACAAGGATGATTTCTGGGTTTGAGGGTAAGAGCTAAGAGGAGAGGCTGAAGGAGTTAGGAATGTTTTCTGTAGAAAGGCGATTTCTCAGAGGGGACATGATACAAGTCTACAAAATATTTACATCTATTGATAACATAGAGACCAATAAATTTTTCATAGTAGAACATGGACAGGTGACCAGGGGGCATAATAAAAAATTAAGAAGAAAGCATGCCATCTTGATATAAGAAAGCATGCATTCAGTAATTGGGTTGTTAAATTTTGGAAAAGTCTGCCTAGGGTTGGGATTAAAAAAAAACCGTTCGTTACGGTTAGACCTGGGTTTATGGATGTGTTTGGTAACATATAATATATTGACGAAGCCAAATTGGCGGGTTTTTAGTTATAGCAGTTATTGTTAGATGGCATGTGTGACCATAACCTAGTTATTAATGCATGTGGATGGTTTGGGTATCATATTTATATTATCATTATTTTTGCTAAGCCAAAATTGTGGATTTGTAGTTACAACAAATTGACAAGCCCTAGGTGCTTTAGATCAAAAGGAGCATGTTTAGTAGTGGTTGACTAGCAGCCCCGGGATAGGCCCATGTGGCTTTTTACTGTCTCTCATATTCCTAATGTCCTAATCTAGTTTGGGCAATAGGTTCATATTATGCGTCACAACTATTCCTGGGCCTCCCATTTAAATATGGGGAACCAAGAGGACAAAACGCCAGTCATCCGGAAAGATCATGTAGCCAAATATAATTAAAGAAACGCAACAACCAACCTTATTTTTGCAGCGATAAATGCAGAAGAAAAGGGTATATAACATAATCCAAAATAGGAGAGGTATTTTTGCAAAAAGTAGCCAATGCCACATTCAATTCGGAAAAGTGAGAATGGTCCATTATATGCATGCTCAGATTGCCCCCCAAAATCAATATTGGAAAACTCAGCCTCAACCATAGTATAAACAAAAGGTTCCTTGTAACTATTTATACTATTTACCTTAGCAAACTGATATGCAAACTGATTGGCAATCTCCAGAGAATCAGAAACAACACAATTAGAAAGTTGATCCCTTAAAACTATTGGGGAGTAGGTATTTACTGAAGATTTTAAATTTTTAACCTTATTCCATATCTTTCCTATTTGTGTAGAACGAGTAAAGGTTGATGTGTAAGACCTTGTAAAGTTCCTTTTAGCTTCTCTAACAGTATGCCGCACAATAGCCTTCGCTCGTCTATAGACAATTTTATTCTGGAGGGTTGGATTCTTAGAAAAAGATCTATAAAGTCTGTTTTTTGTTCTAATAGCCTGCTCACACTCCTCCGTCCACCAACTTTTGCTCTTCTTTTGATTGACAAAAGGCTTAGTCATCTTAAAAACTGAGTGTGCTGTAGTAATTATTTCATCAACAACATTTCGAGTGTTTTCATTTATTGTCAGACATTGTGAAGTTTCAGGCAAATTCAATTTATTTGTTTTTAAAAACACGCTTTTTAAAAAGACCAAAGGCCAAAATTTTTTGTTTTTTTTTGGTTTTTTTTTAAAATTACTTTTTTTCATATATATCAAGTCTTTTTAGGGTATTTAGCATTAAAATACAGTAAATACAATATGTTAAAAGAGGTATGCAATATATAAAGTAGATTTTATTACTTAGTAAAGTTTTATTTGTGCTCTAGGGCATATAATTATTACATTTCACATGATCTGATTATTATTATTATTATTATTATTATTATTATTATTATTATTATTATTATTATTATTATTATTATTATTATAATTATAATATATAATTATTATTATTATTATTATTATTATTATTTATTATTATTATTATTATTATTATTATTATTATTATTATTATTAATATTATTATTATTATTATTATTGTTTATTTATTATTATTATTTATTATTATTATTATTATTATTATTATTATTATTATTATTATTATTATTATTATTATTATTATTATTATTATTATTATTATTATTATTATTATTATTATTATTATTATTATTATTATATATATATATATTATATATATATATATATATATATATATATATATATATATATATATATATATATATATATATATATATATATATATATATATATATATATATATATATATATATATATATATATATATATATATATATATATATATATATATATATATATATAAATTATTTATCTAATTTTTTACCAAAACTGGTGGTAAGGTGCGAACAAGCATCGGAAAAGAAAAGCAGAAGAATATGACAAAAGTCTAAAGAAAGCCCAGACTTACCCTCCTCTGTACCATTACTAGTAAGGACTCAATACAGTCAAAATCCACCCTATAGTCATCGGGACTGCGACGGGCCCTCACTATGGTAAATCGTCAGTGCAAGGTAATCCCTTTGGCCCAGGTGGGCCAACATACCCCTCACAAACCCCATTTTCTCTCCTATTATGCACCTTTATTCTCGCCTAAACTCACATTTTTGTCCTTCAGACATTCGCTTACTGACTCAATCAACTTTTTCTTCTTGATCTCCCAGCCAGTCGGTTTCCAACACACTCCCCACTATACGTCCGCTTAAAAACCGACTATCATTCATCCTTTCCACATGACCAAACCATCTCAACATACTTTCATTTATTCTCTCATTTACCCCTTTCTTCACACCACACAACTCTCTAATATGTTCATTCCTCATTTTATCAATTCTTCTCACACCTAGCATGCCTCTAAGATTGTCCATCTGAACACATTGAACTTTAGATCTATACTTCTTATTCCAGACCATAGTCTCACTACTATACAATAACACAGGTAACAACATACCGTCATGTAAGACCCTAGCACTCAAAAGACTTAGTCCCTATACATTCACCAACGATTTTATTGCACCAGCCACCTTCCTGGCATCCAACATATACCTTAAATATTTAAACTCAGACACTTGTTCTAGCTGCTCACCATCTAACATAACTTCACACTGAGGACTGTCCTCACTCAACCATAACCTTACTCTTATCTACGTTTACTTTCAAACCCCTCCTTTTGCCAAATCTCTCTACCAATCCTCTCAAACTCTCTTCAGATTCGCCACACAAACCAAATCATCCGCATATAATAGGTAGGGCACCCTCCACTCATCTCCATCATTCTAACACCATTTCCTGTCACGCCCACCTTCAATTCTTTCATAACCCCATCCATATACAAATTGAATAACCAAGGAGACATAACACAACCCTGCCTCACTCCGCTATTAATACTAAACCAATACTAAACCAATCACCAACACTATATATCACTAACACCTGCCATAGACTTTCCCTATTAACCCTATCATACCCCTGTTGCAAATCCATAAAACCTAAATACAATTTATTCTTTCCTCTCTTTTCTCTATCATTTGCTTCAATGTAAAGATCTGATCCACACATCCTCTACTACCCTAAACGCACCTTGCTCTTCTCTCACCAATCAGTCCTTCAGTCACTGGACGCACTCTTTCAAACCAAAATACCAACATATTTCTTCCCTATAACACTCAATAAACTAATTCCCCTATAATTTCTACAGTTCCCTTTATCTCCTTTACCCTTATATAAGGGTACTATTACTGCTCTCCTTCAATCCCTCGGAACTATACCCTCCATAAACGCTTTATTACACAACTTCAAGATCCAATCAATCAGAAACTTGCCTCCGTTCTTGATCATTTCACCAGTAATTTCATTTATACCTGCAGATTTACCATTCTTCAACTTTCTCACTCTACCCATTTCCTCCTCTTTGATAATAACCTCATCCCCAAAATACCTATTCCTTCTTGCACCATCAAACCCACACACACAGTCACTATCACCTCTTTCATTACTTCCAATATTATACTAGATTTTCAAGTGTTCTTTCCACACCTCTACATCTATTTCATCAGTTACAAAACACCCATCCCTATTCATTATTCTGAGTAGGTTCCCCTTATTCTAATTTTTAACCTTCGTTCCTTCCAGAAGAGCCTTATTACCTTGTATGTCCCTATTCATCCTAATTCAAACTGTTCATTTACCTCTTCTCTTTCTTACGCATTTATCTTTGTATTTCTTTTTTCCTCCTTATGTAATTCCAAGCATCTTTCTTTGAAACTCATAATTTGCTTTTAGTACAATCAACCACGCTTTTTTTTACTTTGAACCGCTTGCACTCACCTCTTCATTCCACCACTCACTGTTCGTATTCTTACTTCCTACTTTAGCACACCCACATACTTCTTTTGCACTGCTAACAATTGCTTCCAGATTTATTTAGTTTCAGCTTGTTCACATTCAACTGATTTACTTGCGAGCGTTCTACATACTTATATCCTTATTACTTTGTTCACTAAACTTCTCACTCTTAATTTTACCCACTTCCCTCCGTATCACCTTCTCTCCATCCAAGTCCCCACTAAACTTAATTTTACATTGAACAACATAATGATCCGATAATCCATTTCTAAACACCTCACTGATTTAACATCCAATATATACTTCAACATCTCCTTTTCTACACCAACACAAAATCAATCATACTTTCACTTCGATACCATCTCTACCTACCAACTCTAGTATACTTATGGATACTCTTGTGTTTAAAGAAAGTATTACTACACACACACCTCTCCTCACAGAAATCCATCACCTTCCTACATTTTTTCCTGACACCCCAAAACCATCTGTTATACTATCCTTTTTTTTTGTTTATATATATATATATATATATATATATATATATATATATATATATATATATATATATATATATATATATAT
>JABUQX010146720.1:10000-27090 GCA_015478945.1 Trachelipus rathkii | reverse complement strand
CCCGGCATATCTATGCCAGTCAAATTACTGGGGAAGATCCGGGATACCCTTGATTTCCTTAACCTCCTTTGGACCTCAGATGAAGCCCACTTCCATCACGAAAGAAAGGTGAACTGAAAGACAAATATCTTCTGGGGGACCTCCAAACCCAATGAAATAGCCGACAAGTCCCTACACTCCTTTAAGTGCACAGTATGGGCTGCAATCTCGACCAGAGGCATCATCGAAACATTTTTCTTCGATGAATCTGGCGCGGCAGTGTCAGTCACCAAAGAAAGGTATGTTGAAGTCTACAAATCCTTCTAGAGTGAGCTACAGACCCTCTATCCGTCCCTTATAAGAAAGATCTGGTTCCAGCAAGATGGAGCAAGCTCTCACACCTCAAACCTGTCCAGAGATTGGCTGAAAGAAAACTTTGGAGTTGGTGTGATCAGTCTTAAGACTGATTTTGAGTGGACACCTCATAACACAGAACTTAGCCCCCGAGATTTCTTCCTTAATGGCTATCTCAAGAACCGAGTGTTCGCGGGGAGTACATGCATGGCAGCCCGCTCGCTTCTAATACTTGCTGCACGCGAAAGGTGCCGCACGGTTCTTTTAGGGCAACGCTCGCGCGCAGCGCGCATTAGAAGCGAGTGCTTCAGCGAGCGGTCTGCCATGCATGTACGCCAGCCTGCTGTGCATTTACCCTATGGTATTTGATTAGTAAAATATATATATATATATATATATATATATATATATATATATATATATATATATATATATATATATATATATATATATATATATATATATATATATATATATATATATATATATATATATATATATAAAAATATATATATATAAATATATAAAACAATCTTAAATGAAATAATTTTCTATATTTATGTTTAAATGTGTGCATAAATTCATAAGAAGTTTTTTTTTTTCTTTATTGCTTACATGTATTCGAACACATTCTGTAATTCAAACGACATGGCAACTCTCATAGATGGCAATATATAAAATCGATTATCTTTTCTAAAATATCGATATCTGATAGGATTACCCTAAAACGGACTATTATATATATATATATATATATATATATATATATATATATATATATATATATATATATATATATATATATATATATATATATATATATATATATATATATAGGTGTGTGTATATAGCTTTGTGTGTGTAGGTGTGCGTGTGAGTGCGTGTGTATTTAAGACTATTCTTAAATCCTAGTCAATATATATTATCAATAACTATTGACACACTGAAATATATACCTATATTTTTATTATATATATAGAAAATATATATATATATATATATATATATATATATATATATATATATATATATATATATATATATATATATATATATATATATAGATATTCTTAAATACTAGTCAATATATATATATATTAACCATTGACACACTGAAATATTACCTTTACGCATTGACTATTCTGACTTTTCTTTTCGATTGTCTTTTTGTACGGTCATTCGACAGGCCAAGCCTAACGAACTTCTGACAAATCTGAGTTCAATTTCGGACTGTCTATCTGAGACCGTAGCTTGGGTCTATTAAAACTCGTTTTAAAAGATTATTTTCTAGAAAAATACAGGAATAAAAAAAGATGCAAAATAGTTTCTCAAAATAAGTAACTATTTCTATAAAGATTTCCCATAATTTTTAAAGTAGAAAATTAAATTTAATAAAAAAATTAATACATCCGCAGAAGCAAACTGATTGAGTGTCTTTATGAGTTGCATTTAAATATAACATGTTGTATTCTCATGCCAAGCACTTTTTGGAAAGACTTAAAACGCAAAAACACAAATAAGAGTTTCTAATATATATATATATATATATATATATATATATATATTATATAAAGAGAAAGAGAAAAAAAGAAATATATATATATATATATATATATATATATATATATATATTATAGTTATATATATATATATATATATATATATATATAAATATATATATATATATATATATATATATATATATATATATATATATATATATATATATATATATATATATATATATATATATATATATATATATATATATATATATATATATATATATATCTATATATATAAATATATAAATACACATAAATATATATATATATATATATATATATATATATATATATATATATATATATATATATATATCGTAAATAGTAATAAAAATTAAAAAAAGAAAAAGAAAAGTTAAAAGAATTGTTCTTGCAAATATCTAATTTTATTTCAGTATTTACAGATTTTGGTATCTTTATTCTATATTTACAGATTTTATCGTTCTTAAAAATTGCTGAATTGTATTTACGTTCAAGAAATATTTGTCTTCCTAATTTATATATATATATATATATATATATTATACATATATATATATTATATATATATATATATATATATATATATATATATTATTATTATATATTATTATATTATATTATTACATATATATATATTATTATAACGGAGTTTATATATTATTATTATTATTATAGTATTATATATATATATTATATATATATTATTATTATTATATATTATATATTATATATATATATATATATATATTATTATTATTATATATAAATATATCTATATTATTTATATATACATATTATTATTATTATATATTATATATTTATATATTATTATTATATATTATTATATATATATATATTATACATATATATATATACATTATATTATATTATTATTATTGTTATATATATATATAGCAGAGATATATATATATATATATATATATATATATATATATATATATATATATATATATATATTATATATATATATATATATATATTATTATTTATATATATATTTTTATATTAATATATATATATATATATATATATATATATATATATATATATATATATATATATATATATATATATATATATATATATATATATATATATATATATATATATATATATATATATGGTGAAACTAAAGAAAGTACCCGCATGATATCCAAAACTAAGATAGGGACAAGAAAACTAATAACATATATGGAGTCAGAGCGTAAGAAATTTGTATGGAAAATGATTTTTTTTTTTTTTTAAATATATCCAAACCTACGATAGGTACAAGAAAACTAATAACATATGGAATCAGTGTATGAAATTTAAAAAAGGAATTTTTTTTTTTAACCAAAAGAATACCCTATAGTAAACCGCAAGATGCGAAGAGTCGGGGTCTCTCGGCCTCCTGGGGGACGACGGGGGGGATGTCCCACCGTCGGCTCGAGCCCCCTAAAAAATTAAAAATTTCAGACTTGATTCAAAATATGTTAGCATATTAAAAAAACTTTTTCATACACTTTTCTTACGCTGATTCCATATATGTTAGTTTTCTTGTACCTGTCTTAGTTTTGAAGATATTAAAAAATCATTTTCCATACACATTTCATACGCTGATTCCATATATGTTATTAGTTTTCTTGTACCTATCTTAGTTTTAGAGATATCATGCAGGTACTTTCTTTAGTTTGGCACATATATATATATATATATATATATATATATATATATATATATATATATATATATATATATATATATATATATATATATATATATATATATATATATATATATATATATATATATATATATATATATATATATATATAGGCCCTGTTATGTTTTAAGACTCCGTCAGTTTTGATTTTTTTTTTGTTTTTTTTTAACATATTGCTAGTATATGATACTAATAATGAATTTCAGTAGTGATGGACATGATTCAAAAGTTCGAAATATTTTAAATAATTATTTAAAAATCACATTTATATCAATAAAATTTAAAAAAATGAAATATCTCAAAAGGTACGACACTTACAGAAAACCAATTACATATTTGAAATCAGCGTATAAAGCTTATTAAAAAAATGTAAAAAGCAAAAAAAAAAAAAAAAATTTTTTTTTTCATAAATGAAATATCTCGAAAAGTATGACACTCACAGAAAAACACTACATATTTGGAATCAGCGTGTAAAGCTTATTACAAAAATGTAAAAAGAAAAATAATAAAAAAAAAAAAAAAAAAAAATTAGGGGGCTCGAGCCGACGGGGGACAGAGGGGGGACGTTTTCCATACCCCGTAGGGGAGGAGGAACCCCCGCGACACCCAAATACCAAAGAGCGGGGGTTCCGGAGACCCTCCCCGGAGGGGGGGAAATAGTCCTACCCTGTCGTTTCCCCGGAAGGCCGAGAGACCCTGACTCCTGCCATCTTTGCGGTTTACCCTTTTAATTAAAAAAAAAAAAAAAATTTAAACTGACGGAGTCGTAAAACGTAACTGGTCCTATATATTTTTGAATCATGTCTTTCACCCCTTAAATTGACTGTTAGGATCATATACTAGAAATATATAAAAAAAAAAAAAACTGACGGAGTCGTAAAACATAAAAGGTCCTATATATATATATATATATATATATATATATATATATATATATATATATATATATATATATATATATATATATATATATATATATATATATATATATATATATATATATATATATATATATATATATATATATATATATATATATATATATATATATATATTTTTTTTTTTTTTCTCCAACCACAATAAAAAAAGAGTAGATGTAAAGTTGGTATTGCGCATTCTATTATGCAGCAAGAACTGTCATTCACGCCTTTTTTTCTATTTAAAATTCAATTTAATTTATTTTTATATTTATCTTTTTTCCGTGAAGTTTAAAAAGTATAAAATATGAAATTTCAATGGATATTGAAAACCATTTAAATATAAAGAATTTAATGTAATGAAATTATTTTCCTAATAGTCGTAATATCAGTATTGCTTGTAATATGTTTCAAAATTGAAATTATATATGAAAATAAATTAACACTATTGCTTGATATGTACGTTCAATGTTTTGTGTACGAGTTCCTTTATCTTTGTCCACAAAATTTTTTTAAAAGAGACACAACTATCCCTAAAAACTACAACAGCTAATGGGAAAAAGGGGAATATTCAGAAAAAAAAGATGAAAAAATTTAGTGGGAAATATAAAAAAAAAAAAAAAAAAAAAAAAAACTACAATAGCTACAGGGAAAGGAATAAATTTTAAATTCTGGTAAAATTTTAAATTTGAAAATGTAAAAATAAAAATAAAAAGAATTATTGTTAATAATTTTAGTAATATGAGTAGAAGGCCTATTTAGATACCTTTTATACGTTACTCGTTCAAATAAATAGACTTTCTATTAAATTTTGTTTTTTTTGTTTTTAACTAAAGAATACCCCAAGGGTATACCGCACCGATGGCAGGAGTCGGGTCTCTGGCCTTCCGGGGAACTACGGGTAGGACTAATCTACTTCTCCGGGAGGGTCCCGGAACCCCGCTCTTGCATTTGGGTGTTGCGGGGTTCCTCCGCCCCTCTACGGGGGTATGGAAAACGTCCCCCCCTGTGTTCCCCGTCGGCTCGAGCCCCTACATTGCCGTGTAATACCTTTACAAATAATATATATATATATATATATATATATATATATATATATATATATATATATATATATATATATATATATATATATATATATATATATATATATATATATATATATATATATATATATATATTCCCCCGCCGGCTCGAGGCTCCCCCCCAAAAAAAATAGCCTTTTTTTTTTTTTTTTTTTTTTTTTTTTTAAACATTTTCCGCACTAAAATGTTGCCAGGATTCAACAATTTTTTCCTTTTCCCGGTGCTTTTTTAGTTTTATTATTATGATTATCATTATTATTATTGTTATTATTGTTATTATTATTATTATTATTATTATTATTATTATTATTATTATTATTATTATTATTATTATTATTATTATTATTATTATTATTATTATTATTATTATTATTATTATTATATCGAACAAGCAGTAAAAGAAATCTAAAAAATGTATTAAATAAATGCAATGTAATATAAATTAATATGCGCTAAGCTCAAAAAACCTTAATATATGGTCTTTTCTTCGTGTACTAAATCTTTTCCTTTTCGCGAACCATAAGTGCTTGCGAGATTTAAAATATTTTCGCAAGATTTAAAATATTTTCTTCTGTTTTACAACAATATTATGATAGTAATACCAACCTTACAAAATTAGGGGTTGGCGAAACAACAAAGAACATATATATATATATATATATATATATATATATATATATATATATATATATATATATATATATATATATATATATATATATATATATATATATATATATATATATATATATATATATATATATATATATATATATATATAAATTGAAAGCACATATTCCTTGAAGAAATATTAGAATCAAATTACCTCCAGTTTAACTTCAGATTAGCTTTTTCAAATGAAAATAAAATTGGAAAATTCTTCAAAGTTAAAGATAAACTTCCTTTATTTACCTTTATGTTCATCAGTGATATACAAATACAAGTGCGGTGACTGTGATGCCACCTACATAGGAAAGACTACTCGTAGTCTTTCTATTCGCATTGCTGAACATAAAGGTATCTCCTATAGAACTTTGGAACATTTGCACCATCCCCCTTATTCTGCGATCAATTCTCATTCTCTTCAGAAAAATCATCCTATACAGGATTCAAATTTCAATATTTTAGACTTTGGAAGAGAACCTGACCTCCATTCTTTAGAATCCTTATATATTTGGCACCACGCTCCAAAGCTGAATGAAAATTTACATACTGAAAATATTTTAATACTGAAGTAGAGTTTTGTCGCTTAGTGATACTTTTTCCTATATATTGGCAAATATTAATTTTCTTCTATTTATTTATTTATATATAACTTTTATGTAATTTTTTAAGCATTATTTATTTAAAATTTTGTTATATTGTTCAGTATAGTCCAAGCCTTGATAATGGGTAGACGTTTGATTCACCCGAAACTAGTCGGTAAAATAATAAAATGTTTAGATTTGTTTTGTTTATTTTTAGATATTATATATATATATATATATATATATATATATATATATATATATATATATATATATATATATATATATATATATATATTTATATATATATATATATATATATATATATATATATATATATATATATATATATAGTTATATATATATATATATATATATATATATATATATATATATATATATATATATATATATAAAATTTTTTTTTTTTTTTTTTTTTTTTTTTTTTTTTTTTATATAGATAAACACCGTCACTCACGGGCAGGGCCCTAATCAAGGAGGAGGTGTACTCATTTAACGTCCGAGCAGGACGGAGCCAAGCCCAAGGAGAGAATAGCTCACATTCTCCCACCCGACCAGTTGCGAACCTGGGACCCTCGCTTGGTTTGGCGAGTGCTCTAACACTGAGCTATCGGGCGTTTTTATAAATAAATATGAAATACATAAAAAATTAAAAATATATACATACACATATATATTAATATTACTGTCATTATCATTATTACTGTCACTATTACTATCACTATTATTATTATCACTACCATCATTATTATTATCATTATTACCATTATCGTTATCATCACTATCACTAACATTATCATTATTACTATCATTACCATCACTGCCACTATCATTATCATTACTATTATTAACATTAACACCATTATATTCATTATTACCATATTATCATTAACACCATCATCATCATCACCATATTATTATTATTATCATCATTATTGTTATCATCATCACTATCACTATTATAATAACTATTATTAATATCATTATGCACTATTTTATATGTGAACCATATAATAACGATCTTCATGGGAAGATAAATTGAAACAGTTGAGGGGATTCCCAGCCCCAGTCAGCTGATAATAAGAGACCCTCTTCAATGGGTAATGGCGAAGACGTTGTCATCCAAATTCCAGTTCTTCTATAAATATATTTGAAGGTAAAAGCCTACTTTTTGCAGTGTATAAAATATTTGAAATTAATTTCATTTCCAAAAGAATTACGTTGAGCCATTTTGTTGCTTCACACCAGTTGATTTAAAATTTTGTCAGATCTTAATTATTGTAAAAAAGCGAAAAAATATTTTTTCATCGAAAATAAATACCAAATACAAAAATATTAATTTTCAAATTTTCAACTGCCTTCAAATGTACTTATTCCAATTGCAAGTTCTTTCTTCTTTACAATATCTTCTCCCAGCAAATCATTTCTTCCAACCAGGTGTTAATATCATTTCTTCAGACCTCCGCTGCTTCTCCTCATTCCTTGTTGCTCCTCTTCTGTTTTCTTCTCCATCCCTCTAAACTTTCTGCGACCATCCAAGACAACGTCTAAGCTATATTATTGTTATTATTATTATATCTATATATATATATATATTTTTTAAATATTTATATTTATTATATATATATATATATATATATATATATATATATATATATATATATATAAACTTAATATATATATATATATATATATATATATATATATATATATATATATATATATATATATATATATATATATATATATATATATATATATATATATATATATATATATATATATATATATATATATATATATATATATAGGGTGAAATTACGTTAGGGAATCCTTGTAAAACAATAGCATGCTTGTCTTAGAGTGTATGCATCTCTGTAAGAGGCTATTGCAAGTCTCCTGCATATCACTTTGCATTAATGGTGGTCTGCTTCATACTTACACAATGTACATTATTTGAAAGTCAAGTGTTTGGCGCCTCTTTTCCTTCGCGGAGGAAAAGAGTGCCAAACAAACAAGGGTTATGATTGGTGCTTGGGTCCTGAAGGGACGCCACCGAATCACGCCCGGGAGTATCGTAGAGAACCTCATAGCGTGAGGATGCCCTATACAACTTGTTAGATTTAACCAAAGGCCGGCAGGTCTATTTAGGATAGGGAATTAGTGCATTATCTTATTAGTTAGTCTGTGTAATTCATAATAGTGCTAACGTTGATATATGCCCATCCATTACTTATCCAATTATTTAATGAAAATCATCTTTGTATTGTTATCTAACTATCACAATAAACCAACTACGAGGAAAGTGCTCTAATTAATCCCCCATTCTATGACTGTCGAAGTGATTTCGGCCTAGACGTCATTTTGGTGAACCCAGGAGCGACAGGGGGCAAAACCCCCTAATTGGAGTCAGATACATTAATAATTGAAAAAAAAAAAAAAAAAAAAAAAAAAATAATTTTTATTTTAATGCTTAAAAAATTAATAGTTGGATAAAATAAATAAATTATTTGATGAAAAATTAATAACGTGAAGAAAAAGTTTCTTATTAACATTTAAAATAAGAAAATAAAGTCGTTATTACTTCGAAAGCGAAAATTCAAATTCAAGCTCTCGATTTAGGCTTAAAACCAACGCCAAACAGTTGACTCAAAACTCAGTCGGTAACAACAAGACCATAGAAAATGGTATCGACGAAGAAGCTGACTCTTAGGACTCAAACAAAGAAGTCCACAAAAAGAGGGAAGGACCAAACTCCCTCTCCCCAACGCTTTTCCCCCTCTCTTGATGAGGGAGCACCATCTGGCTCTCGCTCAGAAACCGAGATGGAAACGACGCCACCATCTTCGCGCCAAAAGGAAAGGACGCGGCGTCCCAATATCGACTCACCCTTAAAAACATACAGTCAATTAACATCAAATCAGTTACCAACCTTTGATCCATACGATGTTATAAATTGGTTAAGTGCGACCACTGCGATCTTCAAACTAAATCACATAGAAGATACCCACGAACGTGTTCGTTTGTTAGCTCCAATTTTGCCCACAAATTTAGTCTCCAAAATCACATTCCCTCTTCAAAACAACGCTTATCGTCTGCTATTACAAAACATAGAAGAAGTTTACCTCCCCGCCTTAAGAAACAGGATCCGGGATGTCTTTAAACAAGGCATGAGACCCGATGAATTGCCCAGTGAATATCTCCATCGTGTCAAGGGGGTATTGGGGAACAAAAGCTTCGATGTGTTGGTAGAACACAACCCCAAATTTGCGATAGACCTCTTCTTGGAGCAGATGCCCCAAAATCCAAATGTCAGTGTATTCATTAGCCGAAGAAAATGACCTTGTAAGGATGGTCAAAGTTTCAGATGATCTTTATAAGAATTTTGTTCGAAAAGGAAGAAATTATCATCAACCAAACGAAGAACAGACTTGGAGCTCTGTAAATTCTGTACGTAACAAAACAGACTCCGCCTACCTTCTTCCCAGCGCGCGCAACCAAGAGCGCCAACATGAAACTGAGAGCAAAAGTGAAGGTCAAATCGCCCACCAGATGGCCAACCTCACAAAAATTGTGACCGAGCTCGCACACGACTTTCAGCTGTTCATTAAAAACCAAGCGAACTCAGCTGAGAGAGGAAATAGGACACGCGAGAAAAGTAGGTCACGCTACGCAGAATCAGATACGAATGGGTACAGTAAAGCCTTTAATAACGCTGTAAATCAATTATGCTTTTATCATGGTCGCTATCTCTTCAAAGCCTACAAATGTGAAAGCAATGAGTGTCCTATGTATCCATTAATATATGGTAATAACCAGAAAAATGTCCCATCGTCGTCGGAAAACTGCTAACAAGGCTGCGAACTTTACCATCTAATAGCAGCCGTGAAAACCATACTCACAATAGAAAAGTGAGATTTAATAATACCATCCAAGTGATAAGTGACCCTATTACAAACTGTGATGTGATTAATGAAATAAACTTACTAAATAAAAGTGCTGAAGAATTAAATAAAAATTATATCAATCATAATAACTCTAATAACCTTAAAAAAAATAGTGAAAATTTTATTACTACTACTATTACTACTACTACTACAACTAATAATAATAATAATAATAACAAAAGTAATAATAATAATAATAATAATAATAATAATAATAATAATAATAATAATAATAATAATAATAATAATAATAATAATAATAATAATAATAATAATAATAATATTGACAATGAAAATAATACTATTATTAAAAACAATATGAACAATATTGATCCAGAAACTGATCAAAATATAGATACAACTACCAGCACTAACCAAATGATAAAAATAAATTCCATTAAAAATAATAAAAATGAAAAAAATGAACAAATAAATAAAAACTTTATCAATGAATCCTATTCAATTCACACAAATGTACAAGGAAAGCATGCTCCTTCTAGTTTAAAGAACTCTAAAAATTTAAATATGAGAAGTAGTAGTAGTCCACAAAACAAAAATATATCAACAAATAATGATATTATAGAAAATAATACTGATCTCAATACAGGTCTCGAAAGTAATGTCTCAAGCGATGTTGGTAATGTACAATATAACCATTTTATTACTACTGTTAATCCCTTGCATGTGGGATACGTCTTTTTTAACTCAAATTTATTAAATGGGGGGGGGTGTTATAGATAATACAAGGGAAGATGGAAGCAATGTAGCAAATATCCGGTCAGACCCAACTGATTTAAGTGCTGATGACGAGCGCTGCTTAAGCAGTAGATAGTTGCAGCCGCTGTTGAGGGAGACAAAAGGGTTTGCAATATTGACAATTTGACCTTGTATATAGTCTATGACACATTAAATAAGATCGATTATTTGGTAGACTGCGGCTCTATAAGCAGCCTCTTATCGTGCGCTGCTAATGACCATCAAAAAGCGCCGGTAGGATATATGCTTGCTGCTAACAATTCAAAAAAATCTATGATATTAAAAATATTGAAGTCGATCTGGGATTGGGACGTACTTATCGGGATACTTTCTATGTAGCTAATGTAAGCACCAATATTTTAGGATTAACCTTTTTAAAAAATTTTGAGATGGGCATAAATTTTAAAGAAGATTTATTGTTAGATCAAATTACAAATAAGACCATAAAATTGAGTAGAAATGTGAATTTTAATATTAATGATGCTCCTATTTCTTCTTCTTCTCCTCCTCCTGTGCCTGTACCTTCTAGTTCTTTAAATTTTAATGAGTTATTATCGAAATATTCTGAGTTATTTGTAAACCCTTATCTCCCCGAAAACCACCACATCAAATTGAAACAAGAAAAAAGGTGGAATGAAATCTTTGAAAAATATAAAAATAAAAATAAGAGAATGAGCACAGCATTAATAGCTGAAGACGGTCAAATAACAACTGACGAAGAAGCCGCCTTTATTCCAGAGAGAGTATTAATAGAACTAGCCAACAATTATCCTTACAAAATAGATATAGAAGGACCACCCATCTCCCTTAAGCCAAGGAAGGTCCCCCATAAACTTTATGCTCAAACAAAAGCAGAACTTGACAACCTCGTAGCCACAGGAGTTCTCCGCCGCAGCCATTCTCCCTGGTCTTTTCCCATGAGTGTCCTCCAGAAAAGCGAAAATCGAGTCAGAATAATCTCCGATTTTCGAGAATTGAACAAAAGAGCTGAGGTAGGAGTCTATGGACTTCCGCACCTGCAAGATGCAATATCAAACCTACAGGGGAGCCGTCTTTTCACTAAACTTGACGTCACGCAGGCATTTTACTCAGTGCCATTAGCCCCAGACTCACAAAAGTACTTTACCATCACTTCAAACGTCGGCTCGTTCACCTACAGGAACCTTCCAATGGGTTATGTGTCATCCCCCTTTATCTTTCAATCTTACATTGATACAGTCCTACAAGGCCTACCGAATACTCAGGCCTATATGGATGACGTCTTGATTCACACAAAGACCGAAGAAGAGCACAAAATCCTCCTGGAGAAGGTGTTGAAGAGGTTAAGTTATCTGCACATAAGTTTAAATCCCACAAAATGCCAAGTGGCCCAGAACGAGATTGATTACTTGGGTTATACTGTAAATGAAAGCGGCATCAGACCTAATCATGAGAAAATTGGGGATATTTTAAACACCCCAAAGCCCCGAACCATCAAAGAATTAAGATCTTTCCTCGGCCGAGTAAGCTTTTACCGCAGCAGCGTCCCGTTATTTTCTGAATTAACAGCGCCCCTAAATCTATTTTTAAAAGGAAAACCTTACTCAAACCGCCGCGTCTGTTGGAATCCCACAGCAGATAAAGCCTTCAAAAATATTAAAAATGCTGTTGAAAATGCTTCTGTACTTGCTTATCCCGGCACCTCTTCTAATTACAAAATTATCATACATACCACAAATGTATCTGCAGCTGCTGTTATTTTATCCGATACTGGCACAGACCACCTTCCGATTGCCTTTTATAGCTCACTCTTGTCGCCTACAGAAAGAAATTATGACGAATCAAATCGCCTGTTAGTCTGCTTAACGAAAGTCTTCAAGAAGTACGGCTATCTCCTCACAAATAAAAATATTGATATAGAAACCAACTGCCGTGAACTCATAAACAAATATAAAAGAGCAAATGACGATAAAAACTTCAACATTCGTGAAATCAGAAGTCTCAATTTATTAACTAGTTACAAAGTTTCTTTCAAATTATTGACAAAAAAGAAAAATCCCTTAGAAGAATATTTATTAATAAATGATATCAGTAGTGATGAACCAAATAACGAAGAAAGTGAGACTACTGAAGCAGCAGAGATATCAAAAATCACCTCCTCTCATACGAACACTGTGATTGGTCCTCATTTCAGCAAACTAGCCAATGAGAGCGAAGTTCCCACACTCCACGTGGATTCTTGTTCAAATTTTACAACCACCTACAAATATGAAGAACTTTCTCCAAAACTCAAAGCTCGTTATCGGAGGGTAATAAAACAAAACCACACCCGTGCTGCGGTCGGCAGTCCAATGAAGGGTAAAAAGGTAGACCCTTTAAATAACCAAATTGTAAACAAAAGAAATTCCAGAGAATATTTCTCATGAGAAAAAAGGAACTTTAAAGCCCAAAGGGTTGAGAATGAAAGAGAGAATAGAAATGGAAGAAAAAGAATTACTCAAAATAAGTGAAAAATCGCCAACTAAAAAGTTAGATGAAATAAATGATATACTTACTGAAAATACACGAATAAATTTAATTCAGCGCTGTAATGAAGCCCATATTGACTTGATAAAACGCTTCAGGAAAGAAGTTGATTACGCACAAATTAGTAAAGATCAGTTAGAAGATGAATACATTAATTCATTACTTAAAAATAAAGAAAAAAGTTCATTAATCGTGAAGAAACAACCCTTTTGGTTCAAGAAGAATGAAGTCTCTCTCTTCGTTGATACCTCATTGAATTATGCCAGAGTCATTCTCCCCATATAGACGATGTTATACGGATGACTCACTTTCAAGGACACCTCGGGATTTCGCGCTGTCTTACCGCGATAAAAGGAGACTTTGTGTTTCGCAACATGCATAAGAGAGTGAAAGCACTTGTAAGAAGTTGTCCTCAATGTCAATAAGCAAGACCGGACGTAGCATAAACCCTATTTACGGGAAATATAAAGAAGTTTCCTACAAATTTCAAGATTTAAACTGTGACATATTGAAATTACCAGTTTGTAGAGGATACAAGTATTTATTAACCCTCATTGATAGGTACTCCCACTATGTGTGGGCATTCCCCCTCAAGGATATCACCAAAGAAACCATAGTTAAAACATTAATAAATCAGCTAATTCCGATGTGTGGAGTTCCCAGCAATCTCATCACAGACAGAGGTGGAAATTTTACATCACATTTATTTGAAAGTGTGTGTAAATTGTTAGGAATAATGCACACCACGACCGCAAGCTACGCCCCCTTCGAACTCCAAGGTAGAGGTAACTCATAAGATGATTTTAACCAGTTTAAGAACCATGCTAGCTGAGCCAGGCATGGAGAGTCAAGGGTGGTTAGACGTATTACCATTCGTTTTATTCGCACTTCGGCTCGCTCCTATCTCAGAATCCGGCATCTGCCCCAGCAAATTGATGTTCGGGCAAGAGATAAACATTCCTGACGGCTTGATAGACCCTTCTCTCCCAGACGGACCAAAAACCTATGATAATTATATTGAAAAACTGGCAGGACTCATAGCCAAACCACTCTCCCAGAGAACTAACTTAAGAAACAGAAATGTGTTCGTCCCTCGTAATTTAAAAGATGCTCAATATTTGCTGGTGAAAAGTCAACAATACAACCGAGGGAAACTCTCGCCCAGATTCCACGGACCTTATAAAGTCGTGAAGATCACTAACAATGCTCATATTGTGAAAGGAGATAAGGTGGTAGTAGAAAATTTAAGAAATGTCAAAATTTTCTATAATCTCGTTCCTGACCCACCAGAACGCAAGAAAAACGCGGAATAACAGAAGTAGAGAAAAGAAATGAGGAACCGAGGTAAAATAGCTCTTGAGGAAAATAAGAGTCTAAGACGTTGCTATGGTAATTAATACGAGAACAATAGTGTTTATAAATGGTATTAAATATTCATATTGTAAGTTCTTTCACCTTCCACAAGTAGTATTTCACCTGTTCTTCCACTTTCCTCAACTTTATATTTCATGTATTCAATCGAAGGAGGGTAAGAAAGTATCTCTGTGAAATCGAAAACAGGGGCCTCACCCCTGTTCTCCGAGGCAGAGATCCTTTGTTGCACTCGAGGGCCACCAGTCTAGGGTGAAATTACGTTAGGGAATCCTTGTAAAACAATAGCATGCTTGTCTTAGAGTGTATGCATCTCTGTAAGAGGCTATTGCAAGTCTCCTGCATATCACTTTGCATTAATGGTGGTCTGCTTCATACTTACACAATGTACATTATTTGAAAGTCAAGTGTCTTTTCCTTCGCGGAGGAAAAGAGTGCCAAACAAACAAGGGTTATGATTGGTGCTTGGGTCCTGAAGGGACGCCACCGAATCACGCCCGGGAGTATCGTAGAGAACCTCATAGCGTGAGGATGCCCTACACAAATTGTTAGATTTAACCAAAGGCCGGCAGGTCTATTTAGGATAGGGAATTAGTGCATTATCTTATTAGTTAGTCTGTGTAATTCATAATAGTGCTAACGTTGATATATGCCCATCCATTACTTATCCAATTGTTTAATGAAAATCATCTTTGTATTGTTATCTAACTATCACAATAAACCAACTACGAGGAAAGTGCTCTAATTAACCCCCACATTCTCCGCTCTCGACCGCAGTCGGCTCATATATATATATATATATATTGGGAGCAGCACTGATTATATAGCATATATAGCATATATATATATATATATATATATATATATTATATATATATATTATTATTATATATATATATATATATATTTAACCCTGGGCCTAGTCTTAGGACAGGAGTTAGACACGGATTAGGGGCCTTTATATTACGAACCTAAGAACAAACCTGAGCTCCAGCAAGCCTGAGCTTCAAACCTAAATCTAAGTCTAAGAACAAGCCAGAGAGAGAGAGAGAGAGAGAGAGAGAGAGAGAGAGAGAGAGAGAGAGAGTAGAGAGAGAGAGAGAGAGAGAGAGAGAGAGAGAGAGAGAGAGGTGGCAGAGAGAGAGAGAGAGAGAGAGAGAGAGAGAGAGAG
This sequence comes from Trachelipus rathkii, assembly GCA_015478945.1. NCBI lineage: Eukaryota > Metazoa > Arthropoda > Malacostraca > Isopoda > Trachelipodidae > Trachelipus > Trachelipus rathkii. The sequence continues at coordinate 10,467 of JABUQX010146720.1, read as the reverse complement.
AGAGAGAGAGAGAGAGAGAGAGGTATAAAAATAAGAAAATAAAATAGTTTCATTGAAATGAAGTTTTCTTTAACGGAGGAATTTTAAGGGTGACCATTATATTTGAAAAAAAATTAATATAAAAATTTGAATTCGTAAATTATTTAAACACTTGAAATAACGTAAATTTAGCATGCAATTTGAAAGTGAAATAAATTGACTTTTCAACAATTTTGAAAATTATGAAGCAGGATTTGACCTAAAATTTTCTTCGAAATTCTTTTTATTACTTTTGTATATATTGACTCTTGAAAAAGAATTATTTAATACAAGGCACTTCAAAAAATCAAAAGAATCTATACAAGAAACTCTCTCTCTCTCTCTCTCTCTCTCTCTCTCTCTCTCTCTCTCTCTCTCTCTCTCTCTCTCTCCGTCTGTCTGTCTGTCTGTCTGTCTGTCTGTCTTTGTGTCTGTCTGTCTGTCTGTCT
>JABUQX010146719.1:0-14625 GCA_015478945.1 Trachelipus rathkii | reverse complement strand
TACCTGTTATGGTGTTATAGTCTTTGTGAATAACCTGGAACATAGAATAGTGGCAAGAAAAATACTTGGGGGACTTTGTGCATCCTTTCGGCCTTAGCACTAGTATGTGCATTTGTCACATATGAAATCTCTCCCCTCATTTTTTGAATTATCTATATCTTTCAATCCTCCTCCTAAATCGCAGTTTTCTCTCTCTCTCTCTCTCTCTCTCTCTCTCTCTCTCTCTCTCTCTCTCTCTCTCTCTCTCTCTCTCTCTCTCTCTCTCTCTCTCTCTTTATTTTTTCCTTCCCACCCACCAGTTTCTTTACGTGCTTTTTGCATACTTTCCCTCTTTGAAGGAGGTTGTCCTCCCTTTTTTTCACCATTTGGGCAATACTGTATCTTCCCACAGGGACCTTCGGTCAGCCTCACACATCTTCCCCGTGGATGAAGATACAGGCTAAAAAACCTGTCTATTTGTTCGCCAATGACCGGGCCTTAAATTGTAAGGGACCCGAACCTTCGAGTTAACCGCCGGAGGAAGCTGTCCTGCACTTTGGTGTATAATCTCGGGCTCAAATGTAAAATTATTTAGGTTCCATGCGGTTCAAGGGTGGGAGACCGTCGTAAAGTTCTGGGAGGATCTTCCGAGGCCACATCCACAGCCTACCCTACGGGGTAGGGTCATGGAAGTTGTGTGATTCTCTGGCCTATGACCTGTTGTGGGGAAAATTACTACTCTTCCTTTTGAAATATACGCCTTTCCAGCCCATCTTGTTATTTATTTTTATGTTTCATTAGTTTTATTGTTATAATAGTTCATTCATGGAGAAGAAGTCTGTGGTTTAATTTCTATGAAACTGGCTCTTAAAGATAAAACGTTATTAAACCAAAGAATGCATTATTTACATCTGTCGGGTTCCCAGCCTGACCTCACTTCGGTCCCTCCTACTCGTAGACCAGGTGTTTTCGCTTTAATTCCCTCTACTACACCTGAAAGTCCTCTGCATAACCTCTGCGATTCATCTCCCGGTATGTCTTCGAAACACCAAGTGCCCAAACGGTTGGGGCAATCCCGAAAAGGTGTCCCCATCCTAGTCGTTCTCATTAGTTTACTTCATATGCTGTTCCCCTTTAGGGACTGCCAGCTGACACATCATTCTCAATATATTACTTATTGCGATCTACTACCTCCAAAGCTTTTACTGAGCAAAGAACCATTATTTTTAGCGATGCACTTGAAAAAGCTTTAGGAGTTGAAGAACCCCCAGTCACGTTAATGAGAAATAGATCCCTTTTCATTCACGTTACTACCCGGAATCAAAATTCCATCTTGACATCCTTAGCGTCTCTCAGAAATATTTCTCTTATTTCCACTCCTGGTGAGAAAAGAAACACACCCAAAGGCCCTATTTATTCTTTACAACAGAAAGCAAAGATATTGCTGCCATTTTAGAAAATCTCCAACAGAAAAGATTTCCCGTTACAAACGTTACAGATTTCCCCCTCGTCGGGATTCCTCTGATACCCCAAAGCTTCGTTTACTGCTGACCTTTAGTACCCCTTTTCTACCTTCAAAGATGAATATAGGGTTTACAAGCTACAGTGTTCGTACGTTTATTCCCCGACCCAGACGTTGCTTTAAATGCCAACGATTTGGTCATTCCCGAAAACCACTGTAGGTTACTGCATGACATATGCCCAGTCTGTGAAGAAGAATTTCACATCCCCTGTGAAAACACACCACACTGCATAAACTACGGAGGACCCCACAGGGCCTCTTCCTTAAAATGCCCATTTTACCTGTTTGAAAAGGAGGTTTTGGAGTTATGCACTATAAAAAATTGAACAGGAGAGAGATGCCATACACCATCTCAAAGACAAATATCCTACAAGACAAAGGCAATCTTATGCTATAAGTGCAACAGCCTCTCTGACTCCGCATATTAACCAACCAACACACCTCCATTCTAGTAGAGCTCTTTCCCCAAATCCTAACAAAACTCAAAGAGATACTGTAACCTTCCCGCCTGCATTGCATAAACTACCGACTTCTCAAAAAGTCCAAAAGCAGCCATTGATCCAATCTTCCATTCAAAATGCCATCAACAACCCTACTCTGAGCACTAGTTTTCAACTAGCCAACAATAAAATTAAGTTTGTTTATCCAACACAAAGCTTGGAGAGCATTTCCTGTCAAGATACTCTTTCAAATACCCTCCCGATGAGTTCGCCAAACTCACGTAAGAGGATTGCGTCTATGTTCACTAATCCGTCTCCCACCATTACTCAAATTCCTGAAAAAGATGTTCATAAACACACACAAAAGATTAATCACCAAGCTAACGATTATTCGTTAAAAGACAAAACATTCGAATTTCTAAAGCAAAACACGTTGACCCCAGATGTAAAAAATCCAACTCAGAAGAGACATCGCCATAAGTCTATTCCTGAGACAAAAGCAATGACTTCAAAAAAATTGTAACCAAATAATCACAGCTATCGAACAACCCACCAGCCAACCTTCTGATAGCTTGCTGAATTATTCCAGTTTTTCTGAATCCTCCTATAACTCTTCTTCCGAATTTCCTATCTCAGCACTCCCTAAAGGATTCTATGCCTTTGCGGATGAAATGGATTATAATAGTTCCTAAATAGAGCTTAATATAACAACCCACTCTCTTTCTAATTAATGCTTCCTGAGCTTTCGAGAAAAGTGAATGGAAAATTTTTCAACGGAACCGCAAACGCTCCAAGCGTTATGAATTTATTGGCGACATGAAAGGGGACCAGGTATCTCATTTTAGCTTAAATTGTTTGGTCTCCCAAAATCACCCACCTGATGACTCACTAGCAAAGTCTTTAGAATTAGATTTTGTCAACCCATCAGATCCTATATCGGATTCCAATATTACAATTCCAACATCCTCTCAAAATGATGACACTTTTCCGGTTACACCTTCCTCCCCCATTTCCAATGGGTGAGACAAATATTCCTCACACATTTCTGAATCTGCATGCTTGGCAGATATTGATATCGCTCCCATTCCTAATCACGAGCACTCTAGTTGCTCTTCCAACGACTAACCAAGTTCACATAATAGCATGGACTTGGTTGAACTACTACAGAAAACACCCCCTCCCCAAAACCGGTCGTACAGCCAAAATATCTGCTGTACGACTATTCCTTACCATCAGGATTTATTGTTCCTCCTCATTGGGACCCACGTCTCAGTCTTTCCTCCCCATCTATATCCACCTCCAACATTACTCGTCTCAAAAAGACCATCCTCATAATATTCATAACAATATAGCATGACCACCCTCCTTCAATGGATTTGTCGTGGCTTCTTTTCTAATTTTGAAGAACTTGTTCAACATAGGTACACCAAAGTGCATATGTTTCCAGGAAATTCAACTATGTTATCGCGACTTCTTCCAACAGTGGAAATATAAATCGTAGCTAACCTCTATAGAAAGAGGTGACAATGATAGGGGAGATGCAGGAATACGAATTCATAAATTTGTCCCCTATTCTCCAGTTCCTCTTCAAACTAGACTTCATGCAGTGGCAGAACGAGTTCATCTGTTCACCGACCTCATTCTCTGCTTAATCTACTTGGCTCCGAGTAGTACGTTTACTACGGCTGGCTTAGCTGACCTTTTTAAGCGCCTCCCCACTCAGGTTGTTATATTGGGAGACTTCAACTTTCGCCACCCTTTATGGGGCGGCTCTGTCAACTCGTCTAAGTCTAAGATCCTTTTCAATCTCCTAACCCCCTTTTCCTTGGGATACCTTAACACAGGACTCCTTACATATGAATGTTTAGATACACACACTTCTTCCTGTATAGATATTTTTTTTTCTCCCATTCTCATGTGGATTGCTTTACCAGGTCCTGCTTTGATTACTTATAAGGCAGTAACCATTACCCAATAGCCTTAAACGAACTTTCACCTAGCTTTATTTTAAAACTCAATTCCTGCTTGCTTTATGATCGATCGGAGTGGGCTCTTTTTCATCAGGACACAGCTATTCCTCTTTCTCCCTTCAACAAGCGGTTTCCAACCATTAATGATGCCCTTAACTTCTTCCAGCAAGTTATCATCACAGCAGAAGTTTGCATTCCGAGATCTTCCGCAGATATGCGTTCGGCAACCTTTGGTAGTCCCAAGAATGTTTACAAGCCATCCGGGAGAAGAAAAAACTCTACAGGAAATAAAAAAGGATCCACACAACCCCAAAGATGTTTATTTTTAAAGCATCTGCGACGAGATCTCGTCAAATTAATCACCAGACACGTAAGCAATACTTCGAACTTTTACTTCGACTGTGAGCTCCACAACTCCCCTTTTTCAGTGGAAAGTTGCACAGAAAATATCTCGCCACTCCAGCATCTCTTCACCAAAAGTTCTCCGTTATGGCTTGATATTCCCGCTATCCTGAAGCTTTTCAAAAATTGAGAATTAATACTGTACTGCCAGACTTTTCAACAGCGAAAGGAGAAGATAATATCTATAACCGTCTTTTTATACATGCAGAGTATCAAACTGCACTGGTGAATAGCAAAAACAGTGCCCTTGGCCCAGACTTATTTTCGTACATAATGCTCCGTCACACTCACCCCTATGCATCAGCGTTCTTTCTGGATTTGTATAACAGAATCAGGATCGAATCCTTTTTTTCCATCTGTTTAGACTACAGCTTTTGTAATCCCTATTCCCAAACCTGGAAAAGATTCGAAGTTGGCGGACAACCAAAGACCAATTTTACTGATCTGATATACTTGCAAATTAATGGAGAAAATGGTTTCAGGCCGCCTTCTCCCTATTCTGGAGAGTCGATAGGCTATTTCTGTCTTCTAGTTTGGCTTCGGCAAAAAACGTTCGATCGCGGATCATTCGTTAAGACTGGGCCATGACATCCGGGAAGCCTTCTCAACTGGTGGGATGGTTCTTGGTGTCTTTTTTGACCTTGAAAAAGCTTATGACACAATGTGGATAACTGGGGTTCTCCTTAAACTCCACTCGCTCAGTTTCTGAGGACAGCTCCCTTTTTTATTAAATGCCTTGTATTAGAAGATCCATCCAGGTTCAGTGATCTTCTGTTCAATCATGTCACTTTACTCTGGATGAAGGCGTTTCTCTGGATAGTGTTCTAAGTGTATTATTATTTGCTATCGGATTAAACGACATCGTTACTTTTATCCCAACGGCGGTCAATTTTTTTCATGTTGATGACTTGGCGCTATATATTGCCGGTGCTAGGTTGTTATTTCTTGAACGAAAACTTCAGCTAGCTATTTAGAATATTTCAAAATGGGGTAACTCCCAAGGCTTTCATTTCTTACTCACCAAAATTTCAGCAGTACTATTTAGGAAAAAACCTGACACCTTCCTCCCGCGAGCCTAACCTATATAGTTCAATCATTCCTGTAACTTCACAAGTCAAATTTCTAGGCATCATTCTAGACCATCTAACATGCGCACCGCACGTTAAACTCCAGGAAACGACTTGTCGTCGCGTGCTTGGGCCATTACTTCATCTCACTTCAAAATCTTGGGATGATGATCGCAGGTTCATTCTACGTCTTCACATCTCCCTAATCCGATCGAAGTTAGACTATGGATGCATAGTATATGGTCAGGTTTCCCCAACTGTTACACCTGTTAGATCCCATCCAAAAAGAGGCAATCCGTACCTTCACTGGAGCCTTCCGATGGTCCCCCCGGGTGAGCCTTGAAGTTGAATCCGATGAGATGGCACTCTCTCTTCGATGGGAATACTTCATATGCACAAGTTATCTTTCAAACCCCAATACCGTCTGCTCTGACACCGATTTTTCGAGAGATACCTCAGAACCTTCCTTACTGGCTATTTGCAAACACAGTTTATAATATTCTTAACTTCCTCAACATCCCCTTGCAAAAGGTGCCTATCATTCTCTTAATATGAAGGGTGTACACCTTGGCAACTCCCTGGTCTTACCATCTGCCTGGTCTTGACCTCTCTTTTTCTCTGTCTAGCCACCCCCCTGCATTGTTAAAGGCATCATTCTTGTCTCACTCCGCAGTTCACAGAGAATTTACTTCAGTGTTTACTGACAGCTCTAAAACAGGGGACACTGTGGGTACGTCTGCTGTCTTCCCTGATCACAACCACTCCCATACCATCCCCCTCATGCTTCAATTTTTACGGCAGAATTAATGGCTATAATAATTACCCTCTCGAATTTTATTCTTTAACCAAGATCCCTCTTATCTCATTTAGTGGGATTCGCTCACCGCCCTTCAGGCGCTTAAAGCCCCTATTCTAAAAACACAGTGATATCCTCTGTACAACAATCTCTTCGGATGCTCCACTCTCGCAAGAATTAAATTAGGCTATGTTGGACCCCCTCCCAAGTAGGGATAACAGGCAACGAAATCGCTGATAGAGTGGCCAGAATGCCCGCTGCTCTAGGTACCTCTCGGATGGCATTCGACAAGGTCAATTCGTTTCAACTGATTATTATCCTGCTCTCTAACAAGGATTCCGGTCTTACTGGCAGGAGTGCTGGGCGAGTGGTCAGCGAGGGACAAAACTGAGAAATATAAAGTCAAACACTGGTGAGTGGTCTTCCACTCACCGACGAAAGCATTCGTAAGAGGTGATACTCTCACTAAGATCACTCACAGCCACTACATGTCACGGGATCCTCCTCCCATCTGCAAATTTTGCTGCCTCCATACACCGCAATTTGTTCACCACATCTTCATTGATAATCTTCAACTGGACCCTATTCGCCGTCGCCATTTTCCTACTCTATGGTCCATAACATTTTCTAAAAGGTTATCCCATATCTTGTCTAAATCCTCCCACTTTAATAGTAACTCTATTTTCTCTTACCTCCAAGATCTGAATATTTTCACAATATATAGTTTTATAATGTAATATAAGGACAGTATATACTGTAAGGACATTTTGGCAATAGTTGGGATTAGCATTATCTGACGAAATATCGACATTTTTGCCGATAATCGTTTTTTTTAATATCTTTCGTCCCCATGTAAGAGGACTAAAAAATCGTTGCCAAATCTCTCTCATATATAAATATTTTCTCTCTACCAAATTTTTTTTATGTTTAAATTCGGTTAAGGACCCATTAAGTTTATGTTATGATAAGTTTTGTTAAGTATACACAAAAAACCTGTGTCTACTTAACAAAACTTATCATAACCTTACTTATTTCTCGAAAGTAAAAAGTAACAATATATGAAAACACCGAATAACGTTCCTATATATATATATATATATATATATATATATATATATATATATATATATATATATATATATATATATATATATATATATATATATATATATATATATATATATATATATATATATATATATATATATATATATATATATATTTATATATATTTATATTATATATACACATATATTTATATATATATATATATATATATATATATATATATATATATATATATATATATATATATATCGTAATTGCCTCACAATTACTCTTTACTTCGAATGCATACCATATTTGGTAAGCTATGCATTTATAAAAATTTTAAGAATGCGTCAACCTTAAGAATACTTTCTTTTATAATCCTTTTGCTTTATTTTTTGACTGAATATTCATTTCGCAATCTAAATTTTCTTTTGTGGCATTTATTTATAATAAGTATGAGCCAGGACCCACTCATGGAGTTACTCAACCCAGTGTGGCCGTTGCCTGGGTGGCCGGTGGGTCCTGTACATAAACTCTCTCTCTCTCTCTCTCTCTCTCTCTCTCTATATATATATATATATATATATATATATATATATATAGTAGTATATATATATATATATATATATATATATATATATATATATATATAAGTATATATATATATATATATATATATATATATATATATATAAGTTCTTCAAGGTTCTTAATATTCAGCAACTACTAAAAAACTTTTAATCCAACCAGATCATCTGACAATATAAAATGTCCACAACTTTAAACTTCACATATTGGAAATTTCACTGATTGGTGAAGAACAAGGTGCGTTTAGGAGTGGTAGAGGATGTGTGGATCAAATCTTTACATTGAAACAAATGATTGAGAAAATGAGGGAGAAGAAGAATAAATTGTATTTAGGTTTTATGGATTTGCAACAGGCGTATGATAGAGTTAATAGGGAAGCGTTATGGCAGGTGTTAGTGATATATGGTGTTGGTGGTAGGCTTGAATGGAATCAAAAAGTATGTATGACGATAGTGAAGCGTGTGTAAGAATAAATGGTGTCAATGGTGATTGGTTTAGGATTAATAGCGGAGTAAGACAGGGTTGTGTTATGTCTCCTTGGTTATTCAATTTGTATATGGATGGGGTTATGAAAGAATTTGAGGTGGGGATGGCAGGAAATGGTGTTAGAATGGTGGAGAATGAAGTTGAGTGGAGGGTGCCCTACCTATTATATGCGGATGATTTGGTTCTGTGTGGCGAATCTGAAGAGAGTTTGAGAGGATTGATAGAGAGATTTGGCAGGGTGTGTGAAAGGAGGGGCTTGAAAGTAAACGTGGATAAGAGTAAGGTTATGGTTGTGAGTGAGGACACTCCTCAGAGTGAAGTTATGTTAGATGGTGAGCAGCTAGAACAAGTGTCTGAGTTTAAATATTTAGGGTATATGTTGGAAGAGAAGGGAACGGACGATGCAGAGTGTAGTAGGAAAGTTGTGAATGGCAGGAAGGTGGCTGGTGCAATTAAATCGTTGGTGAATGCAAAGGGACCAAGTCTTGAGTGTGCTAGGGTCTTACATGAGGGTATGTTGTTACCTGTGTTATTGTATGGTAGTGAGACTATGGTCTGGAATAAGAAGTATAGATCTAAAGTTCAATGTGTTCAGATGGACAATCTTAGTGTGCTAGGTGTGAGAAGAATTGTTGATAAAGAGAGGAATGAACGTATTAGAGAGTGGTGTGGTGTGAAGAAAGGGGTAAAATGAGAGAATAAATGAAAGTATGTTGAGATGAAGTTTGGTCATGTGAAAGGATGAATGATAGTCGGTTGGTTAAGCGGATGTATAGTGGTGAGTGTGTTGGGAACCGACCGGCTGGGAGACCGAAGAGAAAGTGGATTGAGTCGGTGAACGAATGTCTGAAGGAGAGAGATGTGCGTAAATGAGCTGGAGGCCCCGGCCCTGCCCGGCAGAGGCGAGAAATAAAGGTGCATGATAGGAGAGAATGGCGGGGTTTTGGCTGGTATGGTTGTGGCCCACCTGGGCCAGGATGAACCCTTACATTGACGATTTTACCATGAAAAATCCGTCGCGTACCCATGATGCTCTAGGGTGGATTTTCTGTCTGTGACGAGCTCTTCACTAATTAATGGTACAGAGGGCGGTAATTAATGGGCTTTCTTTTCGACATGTTTGTCATGTTCTCCATTTCTTTTCCGATGCTTGTATAGCACCTTACCCCAATCTTGGGGCAAAGAGGAGGAGAAGAAAGAAAGAAAGAATATATATATATATATATATATATATAGCAGCAGCATATATATATATATATATATATTTATATATATATATATATATATATATATAAATATATATATATATATATAGGTTGAAGTCTAGAACGTATGTCGCACAACGAAAGTTAAAGTAATGAACTAAATATTTTGAGAAATTTAATTTTTACCTTTTTTTGTAAATAAAACCCGAAAAAAAGAAGAATTGATATTTCTGAAAAATGAGCTTCACTGATTTATATATAATTTATATATATATATATATATATATATATATATATTTATATCTATATATATATATATATACATATATATATATATATTTTGTATATATGTTTTATATATATATATATATATATATATATATATATATATATATATATATATATATAGTATTTATATATATATATATATATATATATATATATATATATATATATATTATATATGATATTATATATATATATATAGTATATATATAGTATATATATATATATATATATATATATTTATATATATATATATATATATATATATATATATATATGGTGAATATTTGGCTTTAAAACCACAACTATCGTCGATCGATATCTCAAAAACTATAATAGCTACGGGGAAAAGGAATACATTGTTGGAATCCTGGCAAAATTTTATTGCGGAAAATAAAAATCTCAAAAACTACAATATAATATATATATTATTTGTAAAGGTATTACACGGCAATGTAGGGGGCTCGAGCCGACGGGGAACACAGGGGGATGTTTTTCTATACCCCGGGAGGGGGCGAGGAACCCCGCGACACCAAATGAGACCCTCCCCGGAGGGGGGGAATTGGTCCTACCCTGTAGTTCCCCTGTCAGAAGGCCGAGAGACCCCGACTCCTGCCATCGGTGCAGTACACTTGGGGTATTCTTTAGTAAAAAAATCAAAATTTAATAGAAAGTCTATTTATTTTAACGAGTAACCAATAAAAGGTCTCTAAATGGGCTCTCTAATCAAATTACTATAATTATTAACAAAAACGTTTTTTATTTTTTTATTTTTTATTACATTTTCCTATCTAATATTTTACCAGGATTCCAAAAATGTATTCCTTTTCGCTGTAGCTATTGTAGTTCTTGAGATATATTTTTTTTTATTTTTTTTATTTTTTTTTTTTACATTTTTCCAACAAAAATTTGGACCAGCATTCCAGAAATGTATTCCTTTTCCGTAGCTATTGTAGTTTTTGAGATATGAGTTGTGGCTTTAAACCAAATTTCACCTAATTATGCTTTACAAACTTTAGTTACATAAGTCAAATTTAAAAGGAAATAAATTGCCATAGCCTAATTTTTGTTCGCTTAGTGTGAAGTGAAAAAAAATATATATCAATTCTTTTTACTTTTTTTTTTACTTTGCAATTTTTTTGAACTTAGAAAATTTTTTCAGAAAATATACACTGATTCAAATCTAGATATTTACCTATATATATATATATATATATATATATATATATATATATATATATACTTGTATAGAGTATATATATATATATATATATATATATATATATATATATATATATATATATATGGCTTATATGTATTTCATTAACAGCAAAATATCATTTTTTCAATCAGATATCGATTTATTAATTTTTTGTATTTTGGTTTATTTTTGTGAAGTTTTAAAACTACAAATTTGTTTTGTTTTTTTACGTATTTGATAGAGACACACTATATATATATATATATATATATATATATATATATATATATATATATATATATATATATATATATATATATATATATATATATATATATATATATATATATATATATATATATAGGTTTATGTATATAATACAACGTCCTTTAAAAGGATGTTAAACCGATATATATTGAACCAAAGATATAATCGATTTTTTTCGATTATTTCAAGGCAATAGAGCGTCAGAGATGACAAAAACAGTTTGTTTTTTTAACTAAAGGAATACCTAAGATTAAATCGCCAAGATGTCCCACCGTCAGGCTCGAGCCCCTTAAAAAAATAAAAAAAAGAAATAAAATTAACATAAAAATTAAGATGATAAAAAAGCAACTTGTGGCAAATCCTACTGGAGGGTTTTGCGATTTTTCGATATTATGTCTTTTTATGTAACATCCATTTAAAGGAGTAGTGCCTATAGAGTATATATATATATATATATATATAGTATATATATATATATATATATATATATATATATATATATATATATATATATATATATATATATATATATATATATATATATATATATATATATATATATATATATATATATATGAATTTTCTTTAAGTCTCTTATGTTCTTCCGTCATTTTGTTTTTTTAGTTTTTAAGCAGCTTCGTTAATATATGCCGAGTATTGGATTTCTTAACAATCAATTTAACTGGTAACGAACAGGATTCAAAAATATAGGACTCATTGTTTACTGACTCCCACAGTTTTAATTTTTTTTTAACTAAAGGAATACCCAAGGGTAAACCGCAAACTGGCAGGGAGTCGGTCTTCGCCTTCCGGGGAATCAGGGTAGATTCATTTCTCCGGGAGGGTCTCCAATCTGTGCTCTTTGCAGTATTTGGGTGTCGTGGGGTTCCTCCGCCTCTTACGGGGTATGGAAAACGTCCCCTCATCTGTCCCCCGTCGGCTCGATTCCCCCTTTTTTTTTTTTTTTTACATATTTGTGATGAGCTTTATACGCTGATTCATGTAATTGTTTTTCTGTAAGTGCCGTACTTTTCGAGATATTTTATTTATGAAAAATATATATTTACATTTTGTAATAGGCTTTATACGCTGATTCCAAATATGTAATTGTTTTTTTTAGAATTGTCGTACTTTTAAAGTATACGATATGCTTAAAAAGTTTATTATCATACAGTAACGTGCATTTTTTTAAAATTATTTAAAATATTTCGAACTTTTGAATCCAGTCCGTTACCACTGAAATTCATTGTTGGTATCATATAGTATCATTATATATTTAAAAAAAAAAAAAAAAAAAAAAAAACTGATTGAGCCAAAATGAAAAAGGGCCTATATAGTATATAGATATAGAAACATCTCGATATATATATATATATATATATATATATATATATATATATATATATATATATATATATATATATATATATATATATATATATATATATATATATATATATATATATACAAATATCCCGCACAGATCCAGGGTGGCGTTGGTTATTGATAAGGGTTTAAGCTTATCAACACCATTCATGAAAATAAAATTATGATAGAAGGGGGTTTTCAGCCCCTTGCTACCAGACGAAGAGAAATCTTCATATGACTCGAGCGACGACTTCGAGATTGGCAGCTTCACACCAATATACTCTTCTCACCCTTCCTAGAATTTAAAGTTTCAATTTTTTTTCCTTTGTTTTAATGTCTCATTCAAAATAATTTAAAGAAATGTTGCCGAAAATATTGTTGCTCCTCCATCTCAGATTTTAAACGATATTATTTAAATATTAATTAAATTTTAAAAATTTTGAAATTTCGAATCATTAACAGATATTTTTTACTAGTTATTAAAACTTCAAACTTAATTGCATTCTTTTCTGTAAATATAATTCTCAAAGCAAATGTTGTTAACAGCCTTCTCAGAATATTCATTCTACTTTCCAAAAACACTTTAAGATTTTTCTTATTCTTCTCCAGTCTTCCTTCTGATGTTTCTCTTTTTCGTCTGGTTTTTCCGCGTCTTTACTCTTTACCTAACTAATCACCTAGAATCATAATATAATATATAGATATATGTATATATATATATATATATATATATATATATATATATATATATATATATATATATATATATATATATATATATATATATATATATATATATATATATATATATATATATAGTATGTTATTATATATATATATATATATATATATATATATATATATATAGAATATATATATATATATATATATATATATATATATATATATATATATATATATATATATATATGGTGAAATCCAGTTTAAAACCACAAATATCCGCGCGTTGAGATCGCTTGTACAAGTTTTTTCGAACGAAACGTAAACTCTGGCAACAAATTGACACAAACATTAGTATATATATATATATATATATATATATATATATATATATATATATATATATTTATGATATTTATATGAAAGATAGTATATAAAGATATATATATATATATATAAAAATATATATATATATATATATATATATATATATATATATGTATATATATATATATATTTCATGCATGTAACTAGAAAACTATAACATCTACAGGAAAATAAATAACATTTTTGATTTCAGCTAAAAATTTCATAGAAGAAACTAAAAAAAATTATTTTATTCTAATATTTATTAATAACTCCTGAAATATTAGTAAAACTTGAAACCTGCAGTAGTCTCGAGAGCAAAGTTGCCAGTACCACTTTTTTTTCCGCTTTGGAGAAAATATTATTTTTCTTATATCCTTTAGGGGTTCGAGCTACCTGGAGGGGACAGAGGCGGCGGGAAGTCCCCTGTCGTCCCTGCAGGCTGAGAAAACCCGGACTCTATCCATCGTTCTTGCTTATCCATGGGTATTCGCTGCTAATTTAAAAAAATCAAAGTCATTTGGCACCTTTAGCTGCTCAGTCCGAGTAAGCGGTATCTTCTGAAATCTCAAAAACTGTAATTTTTTCAAATACTTTTAAATAATTTAAATTTTTTTAAAAGCGTTATTTTTTTATTTATTTTTTTAATTTCCGCGGTAAAATGTCTCCTGATTAATAAAAATGATATTCTATTTTCGTGTAGCTGTTATAGTTTTCTAGCTACATGCCTGAACTTTTCGGGATGCTGACCTGTATGATGAGAGAGAGATCAATGCTGAGGAGTATATATATATATATATATATATATATATATATATATATATATATGAGAGAGATATATATATATATATATATATATATATATATATTTAAGCACGAAAACGCGAAAGCGTTTCACGATAAAAGGAAAACGGTTAAACACCCAAATTGATTGAACGTGAAGCACACATGA
>JABUQX010146718.1:5000-10000 GCA_015478945.1 Trachelipus rathkii | reverse complement strand
TTTTTATTTATATTAAATTATATACATTAGAAATAGATAGTTGTGGCTGTTAATTGAAGACGTTCACTGTATGCTTGTAGTTCTGATTAAGATTTTTTTCTTTTTCTTCATCGTTGTAAATTTTTTTTAGAGATACACTTCTTGTTAGGTTTTATGTAGTTACTTTTTAATGGGGTTTTATCTCTTCAGTTCCCTTTACAATTTATGTTATTGCAAAAATCTTTAATTACATAACATTGAATCAACATACAAAATATAAACAAATTTACATTAGAACATTTTGTTATACAAATTTTTATTCTCTTTTTATTTCAATACATTAAAATCGAAAATATTCTAAAACATTTTTTTATTAAACTATTTTATAATATTGTACTACATAATATCGTCCTTAAAATTATATCAATATATAAAGGTTACTACTAAATCGATCGTGGCAATTTTACAATCAATATGCTCACTATAAATATACACTTTAATATAAATTATTATTATTATTATTATTATTATTATTATTATTATTATTATTATTATTATTATTATTATTATTATTATTATTATTATTATTATTATTATTATTATTATTATTAGGAGAGCCAGTTTTGAGGCCTAATGGGAGAAGATGCTAGTTCTACTGAAAGGGCGAAAACCCTACCTGAGAGTGTTTAACTTAAGGACTGGCGTCCAAACCATTGCGCCGAGAAATGGCTTTCTGGAGTGTTCTGGGGTTAAAAGTTTCGGGCTAGAAGGAGAAGACGCTGGACCTACTGACAGGGCGAAAGCTTTTCCTGGGAGTTGTTATAGTTATAATTATAGTTAGTTATTATAATTATTATTATTATTATTATTATTATTATTATTATTATTATTATTATTATTATTATTATTATTATTATTATTATTATTATTATTATTATTATTATTATTATTATTATTATTATTATCTGTTTGTTTGATAGATTAATGTTTATTTGTCTGTTTGTCTTTGTCTTCCTGTCTCATAAGTGACTTTTAATTTTAATTAAAATTTATAGTCCAGAAACTTTTATAAAATAAAAGAAAAATTTTAATTTTCTCTCTCGTTAATTTTATTTTTTATATAAAAATGTTTTTCAATTTTTTCAAAATTTTGAAAACTTTGTTAAAAAATCTTTAAGGAAAATATAATGGAAAAAAAACGGTGAATAAAAACATTAATGAAGGATGATAAATAAATGAAAAAGATAATATGCAAAGAAATTTTAATAAGTAAATAAAAAAAAATAAAAGTTTAAAATAAATAAGTATAAATATATAAAATAAATAAAAATTATTATTATTATTATTATTATTATTATTATTATTTATATATGTGTGTGTGTATTATGTGTGTGTGTGTATTCGAAATATTATTATTATTATTATTATTATTATTATTATTATTATTAGTAATAGTATTATTATTATTATTATTATTATTATTATTATTATTATTATTATTATTATTATTATTATTATTATTATTATTATTATTATTATTATTATTATTATTATTATTATTATTATTATTATTATTATTATTATTATTATTATTATTATTATTATCACTATCATTATCATTATCATTATCATTTTCATTATCATTATATTATTATTATTATTATTATTATTATTATTATTATTATTATTGTTATCATTATCATTATCATTATCATTATCATTATCATTATCATTATCATTATCATTATCATTATCATTATCATTATCATTATCATTATCATTATCTTTATTATTATTATTATTATTATTATTATTATTATTATTATTATTATTGTGTGTGTGTGTGTGTATTATTATTATTATTATTATTATTATTCTTATCATTGTTATTTTTAATTATTATTATTATTATTATAATTGTTATTTCTTCTTTATTATTATTATTATTTAATGGTAAAGATATTTGTTACTGGAAAAAATGTGTATAAGTGCTAGTGAGATAAAAATAATAATGAACAAAATGAAAAGATAATGATGTGAAATGGATAAACTGAAAATAGCCAGTGGCTGAAGTAGGCTGGAATCAGTGCAATGATATGACTCAATATGTAAATAAGTGAAGGTGTGTGACAGTTAAAATGATAATGTGAAGTGAAAAATAAAATCTGAGATATGATTAATATTATTTTAAACTTATTATGCAATTATAAATATTAATATTTAAATTTGAATATTTTACATATATATTATTCCGAAATAGCTACCATTCAACAACAAATATTATGCATCTAAATGTTGTATTTATTGTAAGTAAAATAAATTTTATGTTTTTATAATTTTTTTAATTAAATTTAAGTTTTTAGTTATTTATTAATTTATTTTTATTTATTGATTTAATGATTTATTGCTTTATTGATTTATTGATTTATTGATTCACTGATTTATTGATTGATTGATTGATTTATTTATTGATTTTTCATTTATTCCTTTATTTATTTTATTTATTCATTTATTTATTTTTTATATTTTTATTTTTATTTATTTCAGCATTGATACTGATTCAATTTATAACTTATAAATCTCAAATAAAAATCAACATTTGAATGAATATCAGAAGTAATCTCAAATCTTGATTTGCACCTGACACAAACATTTCATTACACAATTACAGTTATTACAAATATAAAAAATATTAATAATTACTGCCTATTTAAAGGTTTCGCTTATATATTGACTTACACATGTAAATATTAAAACTAATTACTAAACTGCACATGCAAGGATAAATACTAATTATCGCACATGTAAAGGCTAATAGTACCATTTAGCATGTAAAGGTTAAAATTAAATACTGCATTACAAATGGAAAAGTTAAAACAAATTATTTTAATATACTTGTAAAGGCCAATGCTAATTGTTGCACTATATATATGTTAGGGTAAATACTAATTACTGGATTACATATATAAGTATTATTAATTCGTTATATATTCCAAAGTTAATAATAAAATCTTCTTAATCATGCAATGGTTAATAATAATAGTTGTTGCATTACACATGTAAATAAATTACAATAGTTA
Organism: Trachelipus rathkii; assembly: GCA_015478945.1. Lineage (NCBI taxonomy): Eukaryota > Metazoa > Arthropoda > Malacostraca > Isopoda > Trachelipodidae > Trachelipus > Trachelipus rathkii. The sequence continues at coordinate 6,941 of JABUQX010146718.1, read as the reverse complement.
TTGCATTCCACATGTAAATGTTAATACTAATCATTGTTTTAAATATGTAAATATTAACACTAATTATTGCTTTATTCATGCAAATGTTAATAGTAATTATTGCTTATAAATTAATTCTAACTAATCACAACACAAGAAAAATAATGTCTGACTAATGCAACACAAATTGTTGAAAGCTCACAAATTAAGTTAATATTTTATTGCTAATATAATTTTAATTCTTGAACATATAAAATAATCGTGCCTTACTGCCCCAACATACATTATTCAAAACACAAATTTTTTATTCTTTGATCATTGTTTACACTTAATATTAGAGTAAAACACATAAGCATATATTTTTTCTTTCAATATGTAACATTAATGAGCAATTGAACTTCTACAAGCTCTTTCTTGAAAATTATTAACCAAACATGTTTGATGCATCACAATTTCTCATGAGTATTTTTTTTGTGCATTTGTGCATTTATTTACATATTGTTTTAAATCATATTTTCCTCAATTCACTAAGTAAATGTAAGTTACTTTTATAATTAACTTATGTAGTATAAAAAATTATGAGGGTTTTAAAATTATATAAAAATTTCTTTAAAAAAAAAAGCACGTTTTTCTCAAAAGTTTTTACTTGTGTTATAAATTTGTTTTAAAAGTTTTCAACTACTGTTTACTTCTCATTTATTTGTACACATTTCTATTGTGAAGTATAATGCATTTTGTTATGTTTTTAATTTATAAATTATAAAACATTAAAGTGGGAAAGATTATAATCAATGAGCAAATAAGAGATGGATTGAGTTCCCAAATCATAGAAAGATTGTTTAGTTAGGTTTAGTTATTAGTAAGTTGCTAAGTAAAATTTTTAAAAATGATTTGTATGGAGTTAGGTTTATTTTTTAGTAAGATGTTAGTAAATGTCATAATAATAATAATAATAATAATAATAATAATAATAATAATAATAATAATAATAATAATAATAATAATAATAATAATAATAATAATAATAATAATAATAATAATAATAATAATAATAATAATAATAATAATAATAATAATAATAATAATAATAATAATAATAATAAAAGAAGAAAAAGAAGAAAGAGAAAAAAAAAAAAAGAAAAAAAGAAAAAAAGAACAAAAGAACAAAAAGAACAAAAAAAAAAAAAAAAAAAAAAAAAAAAGAAAAAAAGCAAAAAGAAAGAAAAAAAGAAAAAAAGAAAAAAAGAAAAAAAAGAAAGAAGAAAAGAAAAAGAAAAAGATAAAAAGAAAAAGAAAAAGAAAAAGAAAAAGAAAAAACAAAAGAAAAAGAAAGAAAAAGAAAAGTATTTTAATATTAATATTAATATAATTTTAATGTTAATATTAATATAATTTTAATTTTAATTTTAATTTTAATTTTAATTTCAATTTTAATTTTAATTTTAATTTAATTTTAACTTTAATTTTAATTTTAATTTTAATTTTAATTTTAACATTAATATTAATATCAATAAGATTAGTAAGATTATTAACATTATTAATTTTAAAAGTATTAATAATATTACTAACGTTACAAACATTAATTATCAAAATATTAATATTAATATTAATATTAATATTAATATTAATAATATTAATATTAATATTAATATTAATATTAATATTAATATTAATATTATTATTAATAATAATATGTTAATATAAAAGTTAATTAAGAGATTATTAATAGTGTTAATAGTTAATATTAATATTAATATTAATATTAATATATTATTAATATTAATATTATTAATATTATTATTATTAATATTAATATTAATATTAATATTAATATTGTTATTATTATTATTATTATTATTATTATTATTATTATTATTATTATTATTAATATTAATATTAATATTAATATTAATATTAATATTAATATTAATATTAATATTTTTTTAATATTAATTTTAATAT
>JABUQX010146717.1:12500-15000 GCA_015478945.1 Trachelipus rathkii | reverse complement strand
GAATGCATTGGATGAAACCAGGATCAGCTCATCATCCTCGATGGATGCCATCCATTTTGTACCCTGCAAAGATGTTGGCTTTCAGTTCTCAAGCCGGATATGACCAAGACATGATCAGAAAACTGGAAGCAATATGCAAATTTAATGCACTTTCTACGTTGAAAATTGGCTCTGTTTATAATGATCTCAAACTATGGCATGACTTGAAGAATTATTGTAAACATGATTCACAAGTTGCAAATGCAGCTTTAAAAGCAATATAAAGTCACTTCTAGTACTTAACTGAAGAATGTGCTGTGTTCTCTCCATTTTCAAACAGACTTACCTATTCAAAACGGCAAATAATTGCTCGAACGTTGCACCGAATTCCTCAACAATCAAAGTTTGAAATGGGCCATCCAACTTTCCCTATTCTTACCAACAGTACAAAACTAACATCGCTTATTGGGCCTAAATCTTGGTTCTTATTTCACAGTCTAAAAGTTAGAGCCGACTGGCTGCGTAAACCTTTTACTGAGTGGCAAAAAGATCCCAATTACAAAGAAGTTGAGACATTTGTGCGGCATATGAAGGTCATGAATGATCTGTCAGAACGGGCTGTAAAACTGATTCAAGACTTCTCAACCAGTGTTACCAATGATGAAACACAAAAACAGTTTTTATTGCAAGTCGTTGAATATCACCGCAAAGAATTTCCAAACTTTCAAAAGGAGACATTAAATAAATTAACTTAGATGTAATTTTGTATTAAGTTTAAAGTTTTATAAACTATATTATTATTATATTATTATTATTATTATTATTATTATTATTATTATTATTATTATTATTATTATTATTATTATTATTATTATTATTTATTATGTAATTTATCTTCTTTTTATAAACTGTATTGCATTACAAATATTTTTTCATGATTTTAGTGTGGAAAAATGAAGATTTATTGAGTAAATCAGTTAATTGGGTTGGGCGGGGGTCAAAACATCATCAAATGATCTAAAATTTGGTACACATTCATATTTTGCCAAGAGGAACAAGATAGGAGGGGTGCACCATGAAATTTAAAAAAAAAAAATAACCCCTTTTTTGCAATGGTCTAATATATATTTATATACGAGTATATGACGAAGGCTAGTTGCAATCGCCATTTTCTCACATTTCTCTTGCCGATACGAGGTCTTCTCACTCATTTTATATGCTCTTTTAATTTGAAGATAAGAACTGTGTTGTTATTCTATCTATGCTTTTTTTAATGTTGATATGTATATATAAATTCTAGATTTTGTGTTCAGTCAGATTCTATTTTTTATTAAGTGTTTAAGGTTCAAAGTAGCATTGAAATTATCACACGCCACTCTATAATTCAACACCGCCTCAGTGTAAAAAGTTATAGTTCAATTTCATCAGATCATGGATATTAGGAGATTCCTTGGTACGTACGTTTTACTTTAAATATTATAATAAAATTTTGTGTACTTACTTCTTAAAAGTAGGAATTTTTTTAACACATGATCTTACTTGTCCATATGAGGTTAACTTCATTTTAAAAAACTATTTTTCATTACAACACAGAAATTAGTGGTTTTCAACATAGTTTGCTATACTTCCTTTACCCTTTTTTTTTCTGTTAACATCTTTGAATTAGTAAAATTAGCCTACGACCATATGTGGCAGAAATCTCTTACAGTAGTGAAACCATATATATATATTTATATTACATATTATATTATATTATATATATATAGTTATATATATATTATTATATATATATATATACATATATACATATTATTATTATATACATATATTATATATATATATTATTGTTATATAATATATACATATATATTATATATATACATATATTTATATATATTATTATATTATATATATATACATACAATACATATATATAAAAATATACATATATATATATATACATGATATTATTATTATACATATTATTATATATATATTATATATAGTTATATATATATTACATATATATATTAATATATTATATATATATGTTATATTATATATTATTATATTATGTTATTGTTGCTACTATATATATATATATATATATATATATATATATATATATATATATATATATATAATATATATATATATATATATATATATATATATATAAGGTTATGTATATATATATATATATATATATATATATATATATATATATATATATATATTACTTGCACAATTTGAAAAGGAAGAACTCAGATAAAAATGGAAATGGTATCGGTGAAAACGAAGAAGATAACAATAAGTTAACTAAGACTACACAAGAGGCAATCCCCTCCCTACTGTATTATTATTTCGTATTGATGAAGAACCCACACCCAGTCCCAGCACCTCGACGAGTCAAGATATGGGTCCAGATTTCGGAGCTAGCGTTTCAGTAGATGACAGTCACAAAAATGACATTGGTAGATACGTTGGACATTCATCTATGATTTCCGAATGAGAAAAGAAG
>JABUQX010146717.1:0-7500 GCA_015478945.1 Trachelipus rathkii | reverse complement strand
GTAGAAACGGAATAACGATAACGGAACTACTTTTTCCGAGTAACGGATTAACGATAACGGAACTACTTTTTTGAATAACGATGCCCACCTTCTGTATATATATACAGTAATAGGTGTAGAAGTATATATATATATATATATATATATATATATATATATATATATATATATATATATATATATATATATATATATATATATATATATATATATATATATATATGTTATATATTTATATATATATATATATATATATAGGAGCATATATGTTATATATATATATATATATATATATATATATATATATATGTATATGTGTGTATATATATATATATATATATATATGTATAAAGGTATATATATATGTATGAAGGTATATATATATATATATATATCTTTTTCTACAGATTACCACCACTCTTCACGGCTGGGCCCTTCAAGGAGGGCAAGTGGAAATAAAAATACGAGAAAACCATCTTAAGCCCAAACCTCCAACGCAAATCTTTTAGTGAGCCCAGACGCTATTTTAAAGAGAGGGAAGGTTAAATACAGCTGAAAAACAGAAGATGGCAAGGGAGTTCAGCTGGAATATGGTGCTGGAAAGAAGGAGGCGCCGCCAACGAACGAGTCTTTAAATGCTCAAATCTTCATGAGAGGATGGCACCCTTTTATTACATGAGAGCGAGCCGTTTGAGTTTGAATGCGAGCGGCCAACTCCCTTGAGCATCTACCGTTGTAGTACCCATAGAAAAGAGATAGTGCGCCAACGTCGCGTGAGATAAAGGGTCAAGAGAGTTTTGAGCAGGGGACAGTTTATATCTTAGCGCTTTGTAGAATTAACTCTACCCAATAGAAGCGTGGTGGAGCTAGAGCAACCCCAGATGTGTGAGAACAGTACTCCAAACAAGGCGAATAAGGCCCTTATAAAACTGGAGTAGCTGTGCAGAAGAAAAAATTCAAACAGGCAACTCCGGAAACAGAACTCCCAGCTTCTTTTGAGGCCATCTTAGAAAACTGCTGTGACAAGTGAGGTTTCAAGACAATTTTTCGTGGTTTTTTATGTTTTGACCAAGAATGTTTATGTGCCAAGTCAACAGGTGAGTGTATTGCCAATAAGCAGTACAGAAAGTTAGAATGTGGCTTTTGAAGGGTGAGGTGCAAAGAAGGAGTTTTTCAAAGAGTTGAATCTTCAAGGTTAGTGGCGGCCCTAACACCGGAAACTATCCAGGTCGGCAAGAATAGAATCGGAAAGCTGAAGACGAGAAGCAATTCTACAGTAGATGAAAAGAGGGAGCAGATTTGAATTGAGTAGAAGAATGAGAGTTGAGTCACCGGCATAAGAGTGAACAGAGTTAGAAGTACTGCTGAGGAGATTCGTTGATGAAAGGTAAGAATAAAGTTGGAGATAAACAGAACCCTGGGGGAACACCACAATTAACAGGAAAGGGAGGAGAAGTTTGCCCATCAACAACGAGTGCTGATATGGAGCGACCAGAAAGAAACTAGACAAGAGTAAAGGCAAAGAGAAGGAGGAAACCCAAAGGAAAGGAGCTTAGAGAATAGCGACGCATGCCATACTCGATCAAAAGCCTTTGATATGTTGAGCGCCACACACAAGACTCCCATAGTCCCTAAGGGCAGAAGAGCATAAATCAGTTAGATAGGATAAGTCTTCTAAATTAGTTGACCTTCGAGGGTCGAAAGCCATACTGAGGATCTGAAAGAAGGGAATGAAACTCCAGATGATCCAGCGGAAATGAGAGTTAAGAAGAGTTTCAAAGATTTTAGATAGAATACAAGTGGTAGAGCTATAGACGATAGTTGAAGGACCAGAGCGGCTGTCATTTTTCGGGATTGTTCTCGGACATATATGCTTCCAGCACTGGGCAAAAATAGTATTAAGGAAGTGTGATGAGAGCAAGAGCTGAACGAGGAGAGAAGTTAGCTGCCTGTGCCAATAATTTCTCAAAACACGGGGTGAATGCCATCCGGGCCACTAGCCTTCCTGGATTCCTCATAGATCTCAGAATCCTGGGCGCACCTGATCATGCGTAATCGAGGGAAGAGGAATAGGAAACGAGAGAGAAAGAAGTAGAGTAGTGAGGGCGCCGTGTGAATCGTCCAGGGTAGAGCTAGATTAAAAAAGAGCGGTGCAGATTAGCCTTTTTCAGTAGGAGAAAGTTAGCTGCGAACTGTCAGAGCTTACACAAGTGGAGGAGCGTGGCAGATTTACAAAGTTAGGAGATGTTTTTGGCAAGAGGCCGGGAAATTTTTATCAGTAAGAGAGCCAAGTAGGTTGTCGTACTTTTTAGCAAAGCGCGCTTAGGCCTGTCGAATAATAGCCCTGCAACGATTTCGAGCAGAATGGAAATTAGTAAGAGTGATAGGAGAACGAGAATTTTTCCATGCCCGAGAGGCAATGTCTCTCTCCTGAATGGAGCTAGAATATCTTCCATCGAACCATGGATCTTGTGAGAAAATGAAGGCGAAGATGGAATGAACCTCGCTCATACTCGACGTGGATTACGGCCCTACCTTTTCTCAGCTGTGAGTGAGGCGTCCTCAGAGTCAAACAAAGATTCACCCACATAGTCGGTAAAATAGTACGACCAACGCAACCCCAATTAGCCGATTAAAGTGCCAGAAAGTACATTTGGGGTCATGGTGGAGCTGCTGGAGAAAAAGTTTTAAAATTAAGAGCTACAAGATATAAAGTTTTTTAGGGTTATCAACCCAGAAATATCCAAGCTTTATGCATTTATCGATTTTACGGAAAAATTGCATTTGGATTTTAACCTATATCGGAATAATTTTTTATGTACAATTGTTTATTATTAATGAAAAATATAGTTACAATTTTAAAAATTGCTCAAAAAATTTTCTTCAGTAAAATATTTATAAAAATGTAAATCGTTTCCCAATTTGAATGATAACTATTTTCTTTCTACAATAAATTTCAAACAATTCAATATTTTAACAATAAATCTTTGTCTTTGTTTTTAAATTTTTTTTCATTATTTTTCTTTAATTTTTTGAAGAAATTTAAAAAATTTTATTGAAAAATTAAAATCGTGGAATTAATTTTTTTTAACAACATCGAACCTCTATTTAAAAATAATAATAATAATAATAATAATAATAATAATAATAATAATAATAATAATAATAATAATAATAATAATAATAATAATAATAATAATAATAATAATAATAATAATAATAATAATAATAATAATAATAATATTTTACTTTCACTGAAAGTTTAATAACTGTTTATCAAACATAAATATTTTTAAATTAAGAAATTCAAATCTAATTTATTTAATATATATTTAAGTTATTATTATATATTACATATATTATTATATTATTATATATATATAGCAAAGATATATAGCTATATTATTATTGCTACATATATATATTGAAGGTTGCTACATACTTATATGCTAAGTTACTAAATATATTATTTCATATAGAATATTAGTACTGTTAAAGTATATGCTATATTTCCATATACAAATATATTATGCTAGTATCTATATATATATATATATATATATATATGTTATATATAGTTATATATATATATATATATATATATATATATATATGATATGAGAAGTTTTACTTTCTTACCTATCGGATCAAGTATATTTGAAATATCGAAAAGAAGCGAGGAAAATGATAAAATACGAAAGTTTGATTTTAAATTTAGTGAAGCAACTTTGATATATATATATATATATATATATATATATATATATATATATATATATATATATATATATATATATATATTAAATAATTTTATATAAATTATTATATAAATATCCAAAACTACGATAGTTACAAGAAAACAAAACATATATGAATCAGCGAGAAATTTGGGACCTTAAGTAAACTGTGTTCCTCAAAATAATTTAGTATTGGAAAGGTTGGTAAACCTGTGAATTGGATTTTAACATTCTGTATTTATGAAACCTAAAAAAAGAGAAACTTTATTTTAATTTTCAACTATTGGAAAATTATTTTTAATGTGTCATAAATACAATAAAATAAAAACCTTTTAAAAATAAAATAAAAATACATCTATTTCTTTTATTTTAGAGATTCACCACCAATATATATATTTATTTATATATATATATATATATATATATATAGCAGTTATAGCAGATATATATATATATATATATATATATATATATACAGCAGTTATTATATATATATATATATATATATATATATATACATATACATGTTATATACTATATATATTATACAGTTATTGGCTAGCTGGCTATTATTAATATTATAGAGCAGCAGCGAAGGCATAGCGGGTGGTATTAGTTATTACATTATACATACATATGGTTACATATACATGGCAGCATATATATATATGCTACATATATTATTACATATTATTACTACATACATGCTGGCTGGCTGGGCTGGTTGAAGGCTGCTACATGGCTGGCTATTGTTAGCTAAGGCTGGCTGCTACATACAAGGCTGGCAGCAAGGTAAGGTCAGCCGAAAAACGGCAGTGCCCTGCCAGTGTGCCCAGCCTCAGCGAGGAATTCTATGACGGGATTTGCTAGTAAACTTAACTGTGGAATACCCAAACCGTGAGGCTGGCTCCATTTGGGTGACTGGTCTCTCTCTGATGACCTCGTTTGCGTCAACAGGGCTGACACCTCCTCCGCATGAGCCTCTCTCATTGTCGGCTGGAGCCCTCCCTAAAAAAACTTAAAATTTTCCAAAAAACAAAATTATTTTTCAATTAAATTTTATGTGCTCGGAGCCGACGGGGACAGAGGGGGATGTTTCATACCCTGGAGGGATGGTCGGAGGAACCCCTGCGACACCCAAAGACCAAAGAGCGGGGGTTCCGGAGACCATCCCTCGGAAGGGGGGATTAGTCCCCCTGTCGTCCACCGGGAGGCCGAGAGACTTCGACTCCTGCCATCTTTGCGGTTTACCCTAGGGTATTCCTTAGTTAAAAAAATTACTCAAAAAAAGTTAAATCCCATCCTTAGAATTTTCGGCTGGATCTCCAAAATATATAATTATCGTACTGCAGGGACCTGCCGTTCTCAGCCAAGCATACCAGAGCATTAAAAAGCCCGGGACCATAGGCAGCAGCGGCTACAGCAGCAGCATACTGGCTGGTTGCAAGGTTACAGCAGCAGCAGCAGCATATATATATATACATATATATATATATATATATATATATATATATATATATATATATATATATATATATATATATATATATATATATATATAAAAAAAAATAAGAGAAAATGAATTGGCAAATAAATCAATTTGAAGCTCAAAAAAAAGTAAGTTCTTTTTATAGCAAATCGAATTTTTAATTTTAATTTTGCTATAAAAATTATTACCAACCTTTCCAATACTAAATTATTTTGAGGAGCATGGTTTACTTAAGGTCCAAGCTTTGAATGAAAAAAAAAAACTCGAAAAGTACGACACTAACAGAAAAACAAATTACATATTTGGAATCAGCGTATAAAGCTTATTATATGAGTCCGAGAGACCCCGAATCTTGCCATTTGCGGGTTACCCTGGGGTATTCTTTTTAGTTAAAAAAAAATCTTTTTTTTCATACAAATTTCATACGCTGATTCTATATATGTTAGTAGTTTTCTTGTACCTATCGTAGTTTTGGAGATATAAAAAAAATCATTTTCCATACAAATTTCATACGCTGAATCCATATATGCTATCAGTTTTCTTGTACCTATCTTAGTTTTAGAGATATCATGCAGGTGACTTACTTAGTTTCACCTGAGGTTAGGTTAGTTAAGTTTTGTTAGAATCCTTTGGGGGAAGCTGAAAATTCACGTGTACATGTTTTACAACGAAAACAAGAACTTTTCGTTTTTTTCCTTAATGTCACATTCAATATTGCATGCGTTACATTTCCTTATTCGTCACAATTAATTGGAAATATTGCAAAAAATGAGTGACCAGTCACTTGAACAAATTCCAATATTTCACTTACATTCATTTCTACTAATAATTTACGCGTTCTAATATAAATTTATAGTTTAATTTTTTGTGTAAAAAAAGTGAAGCTACTTTTCGCTCATTTGTTGGTGTTTTTAATTTTCTTTTAAATTTAACTTCTATTCATTCTATTCAATTAATTGGAAATTATATCGAAATATAATCGATATACAGTAAAATCTACAATCATACGATAGGTAAGAAAAATTTACCTTACCTATATATATATACAGCGAAGACAAGAAGTGGCGCTGGCTACGCTGGTTGGCTACGTTAGTTGGGCAGCAGCATGGCTGGCTGGGCTGGGCTACATACTATGCTATGGCATACTACATATATGCTGCTGGCTGCTGGCTATGCCATTATTACATATTACTGGCTACATACATAGCTGAGCGGTTACATGCTACAGCAACATATATATATATATATATATATATATATATATATATATATATATATATATATATATATATATATATATAATTTATTTTTATTTTTTATATTATATATTTTATAATTGTGAATATATTATTATTATTAAGTATATATATATATATATATATATATATATATATATATAAAAAAGTATTTGCAATTAACACTTGTAACTTACTGGTAGTGTGATAGATCAGTGCCTCTTAACCGATGGTTCAAAGACCAGCACCGGTCCACAAAGAAATTTGACAGGTCAACAAATAATCGTCATGAGTTATTTTACACCAAAATTAAGAACGAATATCCAAATCTTTATAAAGAAACATTAAAGGTGTTACTATCATTTGTAACAACTTAATTGTGCTAATCAGGATTCTTGTCAATGTCAATTGTGAAAACCAAGTTAAGAAGTTGTTTAACCATAAGCCCAAATCTTCATTTACTTTCAACAAATTTGCAACCAAGCATTTAAGTTGTTGAATGGGAATTGCTTAATGGGAGAAAAAAAACGGGTTTTAATAGATTTTTATATTTTCTTTATAAATCTTTAGCAAAAGAGCTTTATATTATTTTTAACTTCCTACCCCAGACCAGTGATTGCTGAAAAAATATTGAAATATTAAAATATTATATTATCATAAACCTAAATAAGGTTATAAATATTTGGTAAAAACAAAAGAGGAATCTGGCAATAAGTACATCATTAATATCTCATTAAAATTAAATTTTGAGAATTCACAACTATTTTTAGGCTTAATTTTAGAAAGAAAAAATTCCGTTTTCCTTTTTTTCTTTAAAAAATCGTTTCAAATTTTTCATTAATTTTCATGAAAATCGACGAGGTCGTTTTTTTTTTTTAATAATTTAAAATTTGGACTTTTATTATTTCGAATTTAACACCTTTAAATATTCTAATTTCGCGCTAAAAATTTATTAATTCATTATTTAATAACGATGCACTTAAATAAATTATATATATATATATAATCAGCAATATATATATATATATATATAAGATAT
>JABUQX010146716.1:0-2500 GCA_015478945.1 Trachelipus rathkii | reverse complement strand
CTCGAAAATTACATATGTAAAGTTTTCATTGTTAGTGTGAAAAAAATAATATATATATTTAAATATTTTGAATATATATATATATATATATATATATATATATATATATATATATATATATATATATATATATATATATATATATATATATATATATATATATATATATATATATATATATTATATAGTATATATATATATATATATATATATATATATATATATATATATATATATATATAAAGAGTATATTATATATTATATATATATAAGTAAGTATATAAGCTATTTATTTCTTTCCTTCTTTTGAAAGATATGTTTAAAAAAATAAATATAAACAGTGGAATAAGCTATAAGTAGAGACGAAACAAAAGAAATATTCTCACTCAACCAATTTTCATCTACTGTCTTGACGAAGGTAATATTAATTTGTTAATAATAATAATAATAATAATAATAATAATAATAATAATAATAATAATAATAATAATAATCACACACACACACACACAATAATAATAATGATCATAACACACACACACATGTCATCGTTAATAATAATAATAATAATAATAATAATAATAATAATAATAATAATAATAATAATAATAATAATAATAATAATAATAATAATAATAATAATAATAATAATAATAAAAGTATGATCTTTAGAAAATGTTTAAAGTCTGTTTTATTTTTGCATTAATATTTTTAATATTTTATTGTTTTAAAAGAATTATGTTTAATATGTTTATATTGAAATATAATTATATTATAATTAATATTTTTAATTTATTATAATGAAATATAATTGTATTATAATTGATGCTTTTGAATAAAAATATAATTATGATATAATTTCTAATATAATTTTAATATGTTTGCTGTAAAAATAATTCATGAAATATTTTAAAAGATGTTATCTGATATTTGAAATAATATAATAATTACTAATTTAATCAATTAATTAATTACTTATATTTATACTATAATATTTTGTTTATTTGCATTTTATACAGTTTTTTTTTGTCTTGGAATAGTTTTTTTAAGCTATGCTTTATAGTGGAGTTGAATAGGATAAATAAAAGAATCATTTCTTCACGCGTTTATTTCCATACCAAAAAAGGGACATACCAGTTTCTCGGGAAAGTGGATGGTCCGAGACTGGCTACCTTCGCTTTCGGATAGTATGGTCGTTATCGTCTTCCGTAATTAGCTCCAAAACCGTGGTATTTTATCGACTACGAGACCTAGGCCCGTTAGGAGACGTATGAGGGATATTCGATCTACACGTACCTGGACGCTTCTGACTACAAAAGGCCAACAATCCATTCAATTCATTAAGGGTGACCAAAGTGAGGTCATTGACAGTTCCAGACTTAATCTTTGTTAAGCAATAAGTAGTGGAAAATATCAACTAGACCATCCAGAACTTCTTATTGTAAGGTAAAAATACTTACATATAAAATATAATTTATTTATACAAAAAATACAGACATCACACTAAATATAAAGTAAAATTGGAAATTTATATAAAAGAGTATATGTTATGTTATATGTCGTCAGACTCTAACATACATTATGCCCGTTTTATGTATAATTTCATAATAAATTACACAACAAAAGTGGTTTTTTTATATAAAAAAAGCAAAATGTTATTGCTTAAATAGTGATAAATCTATACTAAAATTTAGAAAAGTGTTAAAGTGGTAAAAGTTTTACAAAATAAGGTGTTAGAAAAATCACCATAAAGGCCTATAGAAAAGGAAAAAAGGTCATTCAGTGTTTTTTTTTTCTATTATATAAATAAATGAAAATTGTTTGATAAAAGAATAAAATTTTGTTATAGTAATAACAAAATCCAGAGTGTTTTTTTTTCTTTTTTTTTATATAATAAATAAAAAGTAAACAAAAGAATTGTTCTGATTTAAAACAATTTTATGTATGTTTTCTAAAATCGCAAGGTTTTCTAATATATGCATAGAATTGTATTATTGTATTATTATAAATCAGAATCAATTGTTATTTTTTTTTTTGTTTTTTTTTAAAGCAAAACTTCTAAAAAACAATAATAAAAGTCGTCTGATTGTATTTTTTCCATGTATACGTTCCAGTGGGAAGATTTTTTAAGAATATATAAGGAAACAATACAATCAACCCCTTAAATAGTTAATTAAAAAACTTAATTAATTTTTTTTATTCTTTTAAAATATAAAGAAGACTTAAATAACGTTAACTGCGAAAAAATATTTACTAAATTAACGTAATTAACTTAGTTAGAGTCATTTATAAATTAAAAATAGTCTCTACAATCAATAGCGCACCATAAGAAAATGATAAGTCAAAAAAGAACGTTCGTACATATGTTTTATTTACTATTTCATTGACGAAAGATTAAATGATATGCGTCAGCAAATAGTAAACGTATTCATAGTATTTATCCGCGTGTGTGAATGAGGTTGTAAGTTGTAACCTTTAAATCAGCATTTTTGAACATTCA
>JABUQX010146715.1:0-18283 GCA_015478945.1 Trachelipus rathkii | reverse complement strand
AACAGTAGCTTTGGTTCACATGTTTGAAGCAGTAATTTTCAAATTTAACTTTGTAAAAAATATATATTTTTTCATAAAAATAATTAAACGGGTGGGCAACAAAAAACACGAATCCCGCTTCATGACATCTTTTTTCTAAAAATTAAAAAATAGTTCCTAAAATTGTTTCAGTATATTTTCTTCACTCAGTTGGTGTTAACATATTTAAGACAATTGAATAAGGCCTTATAGAGGTGAAAGCTCTTTTGTTGATAACTATCACCATTACTACTAAAAGTGAAGAAAAACCATTATATGTTGTTTTAATTTGTAATTTTTAACCACGAGTGTACTCTATATGTAATAAATCAAAGTTTTAAACCAAAATTTTGATTTTATCCAAGGGTCAATAAATCCATTATATAAAAACTACGAGAAAAAGTAGTCTACAAACAATATATATATATATATATATATATATATATATATATATATATATATATATATATATATATATATATATATATATATATATTATATATATATATATATATATATATATATATATATATATATATATATAAGGTTATATATAACTGGTGTGGTGCGTGGTGCGTGGTGCGTAGAGAAAAATTGGTGGTGCGGTGCGGTGTGGTCTTCACTCGGTGCGGTGGTGCGCATTGCAAAAGAGGCAGTGCGGTGTGGTGCGGTGCGGTGCGGTGCGGTGCGGTAAGATGACGGGTGGTGCGGTGCGGTAAGATGACGGGTGATGCGGTGCGGTGCTGGTGCGCGACCTCCCTGTGCGGAGCGGTGCGCAAAAATCCGGTGCTCGGCCAACACTACTACAGACAAATTAGCTTGACTTCTATAGTTGGTAAAATTTTCGAAGCAATACTAACTAATTGGTTAGTTGCACATCTTGAAGATCATGGATTGCTCAAGAATTTCCAACACGGTTTTAGAAGAAATAGATCATTCTTAACAAATTTGCTAGAATTTTTTAATGTGGCTATTAACGATGTAGATAATTATAAATCTTTCGATGTCATTTACTTAGATTTTCAAAAGGCATTTGATACCGTCCCTCATCAAAGGTTATTAGAAAAGCTTAGAGCTCACGGTATTCGAGGAAGGCTTTTAAATTGGATTAAAAATTGGCTTTCGGATCGACAACAACGAGTCGTTATCAATGGTGAATGCTCAGATTGGACGAATGTTACTAGTGGTGTACCCCAAGGATCTGTCCTTTGTACAATACTGTTCATTATATATGTAAATGACATAGATGAAAATATTTTAGACAATATTTCGAAATTTGCGGATGATACGAAACTTGGAAATCGCCTAATATGTGAGAAAGATTATCAATTACTCCAAAGCGACTTGAACAAGATTGTAAATTGGTGAAAAACGTGGCAAATGAAATTTAATACTGAAAAATGTAAAGTTATACATTTTGGGAGTAGGAACAATGAATATGATTACAAAATAGATGACACACTTATCAAAGTTGTCAGTGAGGAAAAGGATCTAGGAGTGTTAATTAATGAGGATTTAAAGTTTGCGAAACAATGTGCTGAATCTGTTAAAAAAGCAAATAAAGCTCTAGGATTTATTGCCAGAAACTTCGAATATAATTCTAAAAATATAATACCTCCTCTCAATAAAAACATTAGTTAGACTCCATCTGGAATACGCAGTGCAGTTTTGCAGTCCATACCTCAAAAAAGACATAGAAAAAATTGAAAGAATTCAAAGAAGGGCAACCAAATTAATCCCTGAATTGAGAGGTAAATCATACGAGCAACGACTACGTGAATTAGATATTCCATTCTTTAGAGACAAGAAGATTGAGAGGAAAATTAATAGACGTTTTCAAAATACTAAATAAATTTGACAATATCGATTACAGGCAATTCTTTAGATATAATTTTAATGATACACGAAGTAATGGGCATAAACTTTGTCATAAACGATTTCAAACAAATATAGCAAAGAATTTCTTCGCTTACGATGTAATCGAGAAGTGGAATACTAGTTTTTCTTATGAAATAGTGAACAGCGCTAACATCGATTCATTCAAGGAAAAGTTAGATAAACACTTTAAGGATATTGGCCTGTGAACGTCAATTCAACTCGATTTTACTTTATAAATACAAGAATTAGTAGTATCCTGAACATGGTAAAATCAAACTAAAAAAAATGGAAATCATTTAGAAAATTTTATAAATACATCGTAAAAAGAATTACGGCTTGTAGTAGCTTTGATGTTCATGGCCTGCAAAGTATCCGTTCTAAGATGGTGATATCATTGATCGCACTTTCGCCTTAACCTGTAATAAATAGCTTTGATGCTCACCGCATAGAACATCTGTTACAAATAACTGTAATGAATAACTGTGGTGAATAACTGTAATCCGCATAGAACATATCTGTTCTAATACGGTGATCTAATCGATCACACTGAACAACTGTAATAAATAGCTTTGATGTTCACCGCATAGAGCATATCTGTTCTAAGACGGCGATTTAATCGATCACACTGAATAACTGAAGTAAATATGTTTGATGTTCACCGAATAGAATATATCTGTTCTAAGATGGTGATCTATTCGATCACACTGAATAACTGTAGTAAATAGGTTTGATGTTCACCGCATAAAACATATCTGTTCTAAGACGGTGATCTAATCAATCACACAGAGTAGGAAAAATAATCCAAAAGCAACATTTCACCCACTTGTAGAAACAGAAACTGTTCTGAGTAAGCAAACTCATATGTCACATTGACAGAGGACACATCCAACACAGTAAATAAACAAAAATACTTAACATATTATGATGTTTGTTGCTTAAAGCAGATCTGCTCTAAGTGAGCAAACTCATATGTTACATAGAAATAGGTAAAATAATATACTTATTTCAAAAATACATAACAGATTTGTTAAATAAACAAAAATACTAAACAGACTAGCCTTGAGTGGACTGTAAAGTCTTTGCTAGTCGGTGTTCTGCAGTTCTGTAGTTCTTCTTCTTCTTCTCATTCAATTCATTTGGGGAATGCCCAGAAATCTTACTTATTGGATAAAATTAATTAAATATTTCGGTTCTCAAAATCAGTATTTTGTTTAGTCTAATAATCAATTTTTAATACATTTTCCAGCACTCACGGTATTAAGAAAAACAATAAATAAAAGTTTTTAGTGAATGATTGACATTAGATTTATATCCGTGACATCAAAAAGATTTTAAATATACAATACTTGATCTGATCCTTTCCCGGGTGGAGAAAAAATAATATTCAGCATTTAGAAGGAGAAAATATTCAATTCTGACATAATTTCCAATTGCCAGAGCTATTACTAACAAAACTGTGCTTAACAAGGAAGGTGAAACCAGAATTTGCAGTTAACGATTTAGTTCATTTGGTTAATCAATGTTATATATATATATATATATATATATATATATACATATATATATATATATATAGTATATATATATATATATATATATATATATATATATATATATATATATATTATATATATATATATATATATATATATATATATATATATATATATATATATATATATATATATATATACAGTATATATCGTTTTTGGGGCTGAAATCAAAGTAACTAAAAAGAAGGCTATTGTTTTCTTTCACAAAACTTTTAATCTCTTCGTAAGGGATAATTTTTGGCGGACCTTAATCTTTGTTTCTGATTGTAAACTCTTTCTCCCGTCTGAATTACACAACAAATGTGCGTAAAGCTAACATCTCACGGAAGTAAGTTTTCAATATTTTTGTTCGTTTATTATTATAATATATGGTAATTGCCTGAACATGAAACTTATTTCTTGTTTTAGAAATTTAACTTTACTTACAGGGATCTTTTGATGTGTGATTTAGCAGTTAGCTTTCACCTATCTATGCACGGGTCCCGGAATACAATCAAGGTAATTAGGTGAATTTTGTTATTTAAAATTTAATTTTGCCACCAAAGGTTTAACTAAATGAACTAAATTTAATTACCTTTTAGGTACCTGCACAAATACCATTTCTGCAGTTAATATATTCTTGCTATTCAAGCTGAAGATTCTTCAATCATTATCACGCGAAGGATCAGAATATTTTTTTTCCTTTCTAAAGTTTAATTTAGTAAGCATGCTTTTCATTCCACACTTGATTTATAGGTTTGGATGAATTTTAGAATTTTTTGAACTTATTTTAATTTGTATATTAATGTAAATTTTACCTCCGGTAAGAGAATTTGTTTGTAATTAAAATTTAATGTAAGTCTATTCTTTTTGTATATTTTGTACCTTTTGCCTTGCTTCTTTTTTTTATTTTTATACTTTTACACTTTTATATTTTTATACTTTTGTTGAGTAATTGTAAGTTATAGTGAATTTTATTTAGCGTTAAATGGGCTACTTGTTACCTGAAAACCTGACAGACCTCGTCGAATAGATTAATTGTATATTTTTTCTTTAATCTTTAGTATTAAACAATTGTATAGTAATGTGCTTTGCAAGAATGTTTCAGTTTATCTAATGTTTACTTACATCTTATAAACAAATGTGTTGTGGAGAAGGAATGAGGGGGGTGGGGGTTTGTATTAAAGGGCAAATAAAAGATGGTCCTAACTGCTATTTTAATTTCTGTGTTTCAAAGGTTTTTAACGTGTAAAGCCGCACCGACTTTGACCTATTCTATGCTCCAAAATTTTCCTAGTTAAGGACTTTAAAAGTAAAAGCTAAAACTATGTACGTTGATTGCTAATGCAAAGTAAAATTTTAACGTCCATTAGAGCGTGTGAAGATTTTGCCATTTCCGAAGCCTGCAGAAATTAACTACCATTTGTTATAAAAACGTTTCGGAACTCGTAATGGTCTTCAGGTAGAAAAAATGTATAAAAATAGTTTTGGTAAGATATTTAATGAATGAATGAAAGTGTCAAAGATAAAGAAACTCAAAATATCTTTAAAGTTTTGGTCAAATTGTTAGTCAATTTTATAAATACTCTAAGATCATTTAGAAGTTAGTATTAAAAAACAATATTTATCCATTGTTTATCAAAATAAATTTCAGGCAATCCTTTTTACCTCATTCTAAACAATGGTGATATATGAAATACTTCACGTCATGTCTACTTTTCTGTTTCAACTTATTTGCAAGAATATTCGCCAGATGAGCAAAGGTAGGGAAGATAAGTAGTGTCAAGTGGAAAATAATCCACAGTTTTAGAGTTAACTTACTAAACTTCCTCACAAATGTAAACACATTATATTCCACCGTTTATTTCATATATATATATATATATATATATAAAGCTACATATAAATATATATATATATATATATATATATATATATATATAGTATATATATATATATATATATATATATATATATATATATATATATATATATATATATATATATATATATATATATATATATATATATATATATATATATATATATATATTTATATCAGTATCCTGCAGTGCCAGGTATGTAAATCAAAACTATAATAGGTACATGAAAAAAATATATCATTTTATTAATCAGAGACATTTTTACTGCATTAAAAATTTAAGAAAAATAAAAATATCGCTTTTTAAAAAATTAAATTGTTAAAAATTAAAAAATTTAGTTTTTTAATAAATCAAATAGGCGGCAGCCCCCCCCTGGGGGGGAAAAGTGCCAAATGTTGAATTTTTTTCTTTTTCTACTAAAGAATAACCACGGGGACGACGTGTAAGACTTCGTCCCCCCTCTGTCCCTCCGTCGGCTCGAACCCCCTAAGAAGGATATAAAAAGAAAAAAATAATATTTTCTCCAATTATATTATAAAGCGACATTTGGCAACTTTTTCTCTCGAGACTGCAGCTTTCAACGTCTTTCAAGTCAATCAGAGCCTGCACTTTTTACTAATATTAATATGGAGTTATTAATAAATATTAGAATAAATTAATTTTTTTTTTAATTTCTGCGGTAAAAATGTCTCCTGATTAATAAAATGATATTTATTTTCGTGTATATGTTATAGTTTTCTAGTTACATGCCTGAACTTTTCGGGATGCTGGCCTATATATATATATATATATATATATATATATATATATAGAAGAGACAGTATATATATATATATATATGCATATATATATATATATATATATATATATATATATAAAATAATTTCTGAAGCATATACGTATCTTTCTACCACTGAACTTTACATGTTATACTTATATGACTCAGGCGTTTGAGAATGCTGATGGCAAACTCCTAATTTCTCCTATTGTCTGTTCTCAGTTTTCAGCCAAAGGCATTTTTTCCTGTTGTACTATAACGTTTGTTCTCTAATCTCAGAATCTAAGTTTTATGAATTTTATTCTTTATGGTTCAGGCATTTGCTAATCTACAAATAAACTATGGTAATAGTTCGGTTTGAGATAATGTTATCAAATATCGATTGTTTTTTCCTATAATCGTAGGTTATTGGATATTGTTGTTACCCATATATAAAATATGGTTTGTTCGAACACGTAAGAGTGGCACTGGCTTTGGTAAAATTTACATTAAATAATTTTTCAGAAAAGAAATATTTGTTTATATAGTTACGTATATATTAACTTAAATGTGTTATTTAAAATAAAATTTATGAAAAATTAAATAAAAAATTCAAACAATTAAATATATATATATATATATATATATATATATATATATATATATATATATATATATATATATATAGGTATATATATATATATATATATATATATATATATAATATATATATATATATATATATATATATATAGGTATATATATATATATATATATATATATATATATATATATATATATATATATATATATATATATATATATATATATATATATATATATATATATATATATATATATATATATATATATATATTATTATTATTTTTATTATTATTATTATTATTATTTTTACACTTTTTTCCCGCTTTCTTGAGCGGGGTTGTGGTACGCAAAGCCTCTCCCACCCACCCCCCTATCTCTGCCCTCACCCACCCTCCTCCACCCCACTCTATCCCTCGCCAACACCCTACCCTCTTCCTCCCTCATCCCTCCCTCCTCCAGCATCTCCTTTATTCCATCCATCCACCTCCTTCTTGGTCTCCCCCTTCCTCTCCTTCCTATCCCCTCCGCCTCCCAAACTCTCCTAACCACTCTCTGTTCCTCCATTCTCACCAGATGCCCATACCATCTTAACATTCCCTTCTCCGCTCTTCCCACCAACCCATTCCTCCACTCACATCTCTCCCTCACCACCCTATTCCTAATCCTCTCCCTTCTACTAATCCCACAAACCGCTCTCAACCCCTTCATCTCAAATACTTCCAAATCTCTTCTTTCTGGACCTGGCATTCAACCCCCCACGTTTCACACCCATACAACACTGCTGGTACACAAATTTTTTTAAACATACTTATCTTAACTTTCTGTGATAAACTCCTTTCCATACTTCTCTCAGACCACTCAAGGCTCTCTCATTCCTTCTCCTACCCTATGTTCTATCTCTCCTCCTTCATCCCTCCCCTCTTACCCAAATCCCTCTAAATATCTAAAAATCTTTACTTCTTCCAGAACCACACCCCCACTGAACTTCTTAACCCCTCCCTCCCCTTTCACTTTCCTCCTCCTGCATTAACACTTTACTCTACCAGATTTATTTTAAGCCCCTTTGTCCGTGCACATCTTCCTCAAACTCCCACCAAATACCTCAACCCTTCCGCGCTCTTCGCCACAAGGACAGTATCATCCGCAAACAGTATCATGTTCACTCCCCTTCTATCATTCCCATTCGTCAATTCCACCCCTCCTCTCCCTCACCATTCCTCTGCAAACACTTTCCATAAACAAATTGAATAGCCACGCGACATACACCCCTGCCCAGTCTCCCGCCACCCCAAACATCCCACCTCCCAACACTCGCACACATCCTAATATTCTATAAAAAAGCCCGATACCTTTACCCACTTACCCCCACTCCATTTTCCTCCAACACCTTCCACAATTCACCCCTCTACTTTATCATATGCTTTCTCTAAATCTAAAAACACCCATACACTTTCCCTTTCCTCTTCAATATTATATATATATATATATATATATATATATATATATATATATATATATATATATATATATATATATATATATATATATATATATATATATATATATATATATATATATATATATATATATATATATATATATATAGATGGTCATATTTTTTTATTCTCACAGTATGTATGAACGGCAGCTCCTACAGTAAAACAAATTATATATTTGGAATCAGCGGAAAATTCTAAGGATGGGATTTAACTTTTTTTTTTGAAAATATTTTAAAAATTATTTCCCCCCATTTAGGGGGCCTGGTTTCTGGGGACAGGTAAACTTACCGCCCCGGTCATAGTCGGAGGAACCCCCGCGACACCCAAAGACCAAAGAGCGGGGGTTCCGGAGACCATCCCCGGAGGGGGGATTAGTCCCCCCCGTCGTCCACCGGGAGGCCGAGAGACCCCGACTCCTGCCATCTTTGCGGTTTACCCTATGGTATTCCTTTAGTTAAAGTAATACCAAAGTGTTTTTGGAAGTAAAATTATTCTTTTTTTTTAACTAAAGGAATACCATAGGGTAAACCGCAAAGATGGCAGGAGTCGGGGTCTCTCGGCCTCCCGGTGGACGACGGGGGGGACTAATCCCCCCCTCCGGGGATGGTCTCCGGAACCCCCGCTCTTTGGTCTTTGGGTGTCGCGGGGGTTCCTCCGACCATCCCCTCCGGGGTATGAAACGTCCCCCCCTCTGTCCCCCGTCGGCTCGAGCCCCCTAAAATATTTTCGATGAATAATTTAAAAAAAAAAAAAAAAAAGTTAAATCCCATCCTAGAATTTTCGGCTGATTCCAAATATATAATTTGTTTTTCTGTAAGACCTGCCGTTCTTATTTACATACTGAGAGAATAAAAAAATGACAATCTATATATATATATATATATATATATATATATATATATATATATATATATATATATATATATATATATATATATATATATATATATATATATATATATATATATATATATATATATATATATATATACAACACTTATTGTGGACACAAATAATAAATATTTACGTCGAAATAAACTAAAAAATTAAATAAAATGAATTTGAAAATAAATCAGTTTGAAGCTCAAAAACTCAAAAAAAGTAAGTTCTTTTTATAGCAAATCAAATTTTTAATTTTTCTTTACCTTGGCTCCTCTCATTACCAACCATTCCAAAATACTAAATTATTTTGAGGGAACACTTGGCACGGCATGGTGGGATTATTATAAAATGGTTTATCTTTCTAAAATATCGATATCTGACACATTACCTTAAACCGAACTATTACCTAAACTATATATATATATATATATATATATATATATATATATATATATATAGTTATATATATATATATATATATATATATATATATATATATATATATATATATATATATATATATGTGTGTTTATATATATATATATATATATATATATATATATATATATATATATATATATATATATATATATATATATATATATATATATATATATATATATATATATATATATATATATATATATATATAAAAAAATAGTAATAAAAATGAAATATATATATATATATATATATATATATATATATATGCCTTTTTACGTTCTCACCTCTGCTTGGACTGAGTAATTATGGTGGGGCGATAAACAAAACCGTGTTGCTGTTATAGCGTTACATAAGTGTTGCATAGAAAAGAGTACCATTTTCAAGACTGCAACCGCTAGGTATTAGCCGTATGTTTGTGTATCGTGCAATAAAGTTATACGATGTGAAAGATCGCCATAGATCTGGTAGGCCACGTTCTGTTCGGACACCGCAGGCTGTCAAAGCTGTAAAGGCACGAATTGAGTGAAATTTCTCAGCAGAACCAAATGTGTGAAAATGCAGAGATGGCCCAAGAATTTTATGTTGCGCATCTTTAGAGAAGACCTAAGGTCAAGGGGTTACAAAAGAGGAACCGGAACATTTACATCATACGTGATACCAAACAAAGGTGAGAGAAGTCTAAACGCTTGTTGTCAGAGTAATGGCACACGACCGCTGAGGTACTCCTCTTTACAGATGAAAATCTATGTTGTAGAAAAATGAGTGAAAAATCAAACCTGCTGAGTATGTACATACATTGTCATCTATGGATGCAACAGAACTCTTGTACCAAGCGTCCAAAGAGATTATTTGGCCTGGCTTTTGTGATGATTTGTAGAAGTGAATTAGATGGGTCAATTGACAAATTTGGTGAAAACAAGCGAACCTAGCAGACGTTTATCAGTAAAACCGTTCAGGGAAGATGTGGAAAATCACTAGGTCAGACCCTCTCCATAATGTATCATGATACTTTAACAGGATTCCACTTGCAAATTTAGCAAGTTCTATTGAAGTTTGGCTAAGGGACGTTTCCATTTTCTCTATGATTTGCGATTTGCTGTCTGTCAGCTGTGATCTTAAACCTTTAAATACAACAGTGGGCAGCTTTAGAGTATATATTTTCTTGTTAAAGACAACACCCAAATACTGATCCGTTGGATATAGTGTGATACAATACATGGTTGGCCCAATGTCTCCTTAGGCTTGCAAGAAGCCAAATTCTTTTAAAGCACTATTTGGTCTAATACACACACACACACACACACACACATATATATATATATATATAGAGAGTATATATATATATATATATATATATATATATATAGTATATATATATATATATATATATATATATATATATATATATATATATATATATATATATATATATATATATATATATATAAACGGTCCAAAATATTTAGTAATTTTATATATAAAACAAAATCGGCAAATAAACAATTATAAATACAAACTTTCACCCCAAGTATTAAAAATTCTGGGGAGTTTTCTTCTCTTCTTCTTCTTCTTCTTCTTCTTCTTTCTTCTTCTTCTTCTCTTCTTCTTCTTCTTCTTTCTTCTTCTTCTTCTTCTTCTTTCTTCTTAAGAAGTTCTTAAAGTTGTAGTGAGGAAAAGGATCTAGGAGTGTTAATTAATAAGGATTTAAAGTTTGTGAAACAATGTGCTGAAGCTGTTAAAAGCAAATAAAGCTCTAGGCTTTATTGACAGAAACTTCGAATATAAATCTAAAAATATAATACTTCCTCTCATAAAACATTAGTTAGACCTCTTCTGGAATACGCAGTGCAGTCCATACCTCAAAAAAGACATAGAAAAATTGAAAGAATTAAAGAAGGGCAACCAAATTAAAACCAGAATTGAGAGGTAAATCATATGAGCAACACTAAAGTGAATTGATATCCATCTTTAGACAGAAGATTGAGAGTGAAAATTAATAGCTTTCAAATAATTAAATACCACAATGTTGATTACAGGAAAATTTTTAGATATGATTTTAATGATGTAACACGAAGTAATGGGCATAAACTCTTTTCATAAACGATTTCAAACAAATATAGTAAAGAATTTCTTCACTTACGATGAGTAATTGAGAAGTGGAATAGTCTCTCATGAAATAGTGAACAGCGCAACATCGATTTATTCAAGAAAAAGTTAGATAAACACTTTAAGAAATTGGTTTGTGAACTTCAACTCATACCGAATCTTCCATTATTAAAACGATAGAATTAGATAAGATGAAATCAAACGAACTATTGAGATCATTTTGTTAATGTTAAAAGTACATCTTAAAGAATTAGGTTGAACTTATTGAACAGGTTAACAGCCAATCTTTACAAGTAGATGCTACTCCTTATACTACTGCTAATGTTGCGCTCAGAGACGGCAGTGGTCGCATTGATCACACTAACATCTAATTTGTAATAACAGTTTTGATGTTCGCCGCTAGTGTGGTTATTTCTAACGTTCTGCCGGTGACCGATCACATTATCATCTTAATTTGTAATAACAGCTTTGATGTCCACCACTTAGAGGGTTATTTCTAACGTTCTGAGCGACCCCATCGATCACACTATCGTCTTAATTTTGTAATAACAGTTTGATGTCCACCACTTAGAGGGTTATTTCTAACATTCAGCCGGTGACATCATCGATCACACTACAATAATATTTTGTAATAATAAAGCCTTTGGGGTTTCACCGTTTAGATGGTTAATTATAACGTTCTAAGCTGCGACTTATCTTCCTCAGACTAGCCTTTATAATCCCAAAGTTCTTTAAGTGTCGGTGTTCTGTAAGTTCTGTATGGTAGTTCTGTAGTTCAGGTAGTTCTTCTTCTTCTTCTTCTTCTTCTTCTTCTTCTTCTTTCTTCTTCTCTTCTTCTTCTTCTTCTCTTCTTCTTCTTCTTCTTTCTTCTTCTTCTTCTTTCTTCTCTTCTTCTTTCTCTCTTCTTCTTGACCTGCTACTTATTGAAATCATTTGGGTAATACCAGTAATCTTACTTATTATAAATTAATTAAATATTTCATTCAAAATTTAGTATTTTCATTATTGAATCAGCATATTGTATTCCAGTAAGAAATTCATATTTAGGGAACATTAAATAAAAGTTAAATAACTGATTGAATTTATTTATATCCGTATATCAAAAGATTTCTCAAATAAACAATACTTGAATCATCCTTTCCTGGTGGAGAAAATAATATTCAGTATTTAGGAGGAGAAGAAAATATTCAATTCTGGCATAATTTCCCAATCGCCAGAACTATTACTAATACTGTGCTTAATAATGGGGTAATGTAGAAATCAAAATTTGTTAACAATTTTAGTTCATTTGGTTAATCAATTTTATATATATATATATATATATATATATATATATATATATATATATATATATATATATATATATATATATATGTGTATATTTTTATATATATATATATATATATATATATAGTATATATATATATATATATAGAATTATAAGTCATCGTTATAAAAGAAACCAAGTAACCTAAAAAAGTAAGGTTTATTGCCTTCTTTTTATGATAAACTTTAATCTCTCTTCGTGTTGATAGTTTTTTGGTGACCTAATCTTGAATTCTGTTTGAAAATGTAGCTAACTTCTTCCACTCCCGTCTCTGAGTTACACAGCCAATGTGCATGGAGCCAAATATTTTACAATAAGTTTTTTAATAGTTTTTGTCTGTTTTTATTCTTTAATATACAGTAATTACCTGAACATGGAACGTTTTTTGACTTAGAATTTTAAACATCTTCGAAGGGTCTTCTTTCTGATTTCAGGATTTATCAGTTCCTTTCTGACTATCTACAAAATGGTTATCGAACATAACAATCAAGGTAATAAGTGTATTTTTATTTAAAATTTTAATATTTTAATCTTTACACATCACTTAATGAACTAAATTTTAAATTTAAATTTTCTTTAGGTTCCTCTATTGCAATACCACCATCTCTGCAGTTAATATATTCTGCCCTTGATCAAGATTCTTCGATCACACTGCCAAAGATCAGATTATTGGACTTTTCTAAAGTTTAATTTAGTAAGAATGCTTTCATTGCTCCTCTTTGGATTTATAAGCTTGATGAATTTTAGATAGTTTTTTTAATTGTTACTTAGTTTGTATATTAATGTAAATTTTACCTCCGGTAAGAGAATTTGTTTGTAATAAGATTCAATATACCCTACTCCAATTTTAAAGGTTTTATATTTAATTAATATAATATTTTACGGCCCTGTTATGTTTTAAGACCGTCAGTGTTTTTTTTTTTTCTTTTGTTGTTTTTTAAATATATTGCTAGTATATGATACTAACAATGAATTTCAGTAGTGGAATATGATTCAAAAGTTCGAATATTTTAAATAATTATTTAAAATCATATTTATATCAATAAAATTTTAAAAATAGAAATATCCTCAAGTATAAAACTTACAGAAAAACTAATTGCATATTTGAAATCAGTGTATAAAGAGTATTAAAAGTGTTAAAAAATAAATTTTTTTTTATTTTTTCAAAATGAAATATCTCGTAAAGTACGACACTTACAGAAAACCAATTACATATTTGGAATCAGCGTATAAAGCTTATTACAAAAATAAAAATAAAAACTAAAAAAAAAAATTAGGGGGCTCAGTTACTAAGGGTAGGGTTTTCCATACCCTTGTGGGGAGAGAGGAGTGGCGGGCTACCCAAATACCAAAGAGCGGGGGTTCCGCAGACCCTCCCCCTGTCGCCTGGAAGGCCGAGACCCTGACTCCTGCCATCTTTGCGGTTTCTCCTGGTATTCCTTTAGTTAAAAATTTTTTTTTAAAACTGACGGAGTTGCGTAAAACGCAACTGGTCCTATATATTTTTGAATCATGTCCGTCACCCCCTTAAATTGACTGTTAGGATCTTATACTAGAAATATATAAAAAACAAAAATAAATAACTGATGGAGTCTTAAAACATAACAGGTCCTTTTTTACTTTATTTTTATACTTTAAGAATTTTAATTATAAGTTATTGTGAATTTTATTTAGGTTAAATGCGCCAGATGTTAGTTGAAACCCTGGACCAACCTCCTTTCGTCGAATAGAGAAAGGTATATTTTTCTTAATTTTTAGTATTTGCAAATTGTATAGTAATGTGCTTTGCAAGAATATTTAAGTTTATCTACTGCTTGATGTAAATCTTATAAACATTGAAACATTGTGGAGGAAGAATGAAGGTGGGGTATAAAAGGCAAATAAAAGATGGTCCTAACTACTTTTTCTCCATGTTTCAAATAGTTTTAATGTGTATATTTTCAATCTAGAAATTAAAGTCTAACCCACTTAAGTAGCTTTTATTTCAGAATTAAAAAAGAATGAGCTTTAAAAAGAGTAAGTATCTATATTAGTTACTGCAAAGTAAGATTTTGTAGTGCTATTAGTGTTGCCATTAAGATTCTTGCCATTTGCGAATCCCCAAATAATTTTAGCTGCTAAAATTTAAAAATACTACGATCAGATGAAATAAAAGTTTAAGAAACTGATAATTCAATAGAGTAGATTTTGTAAGTTATTTAATGAAGTGTTATAGATGTGTTGAGTGATAGACTACACAAAATCCTTGCTCATTCTAAACTGATAAAAGTAAATAAGTTTTTTTGATGAACAACTATGGTATCTTTAATTTTATGAAAAAAAAAAACTAAAAAGTCTTTTTTTTTTTTGGGGGGGGGGGGAAGAGAGGAGTTTTTTTTTGAATTTCCACAAAACCTGCCATATTTTTTTTTTGATATTTAATGTTCTCTCTTACTGAAATACTATAATTTAGTGTGGTGATAAAACGTAGTTAGACACCTTATTTGAAAATTTGTTTAAAAAAAAAAAATTTACTATCTCTGAAAAGTTACTTTCAAAATTTTTCAACAGAGAATAGTCAACCATGGTTGACACCACCTTACGTTCTACCAAAACATTTAATATAAACATCAGTTTGTTTACACGTTTATATGTGAGCTTGGTACAAGATATAAGAAAGAATCTGTTCGTTTTTAATGAATTTTTTTATTTCAAGGAAAAATGAAATGCTAGAAAACACAAATATACATTTTGAAAATTTTTCATTTTTTAGACAAGTAAAATAAAAATGACATATATATATATATATATATATATATATATATATATATATATATATATATATATATATATATATATATATATATATATATATATATATATATATATATAAATAATTTTGTTATGTTGGTGTGGTTTCTTTTAAGAGCAAGCACCCTATATAAGAGGATGGTAATTTAGAAAATCCATATTTGAAATGATGTTTTTATTCAACATAAGTAAAAAGATATTCAATGAAAGTAAAGTAACAAAAGTCCCTTCTGTTGAGATACTCTCTTGTAGGCGAATTCAGGTCGCTACAGCCTTTTCCTACGCGTTTTCAACCCTTGCCTTAACTCTCTTCTTTTGAGCATTTGTGATCGAAATTCAGAGTCGCAGCCCTTTCCTTGAAATTTACCTCTCTTGCCGGGAGGATTTCTGGAGAGAGTATCTTGAGTGAGATTTTCTTCTGATTCTTAATAATTTGATCTGACTGAAGAGTATCTCAAAAGGACGAGTTTATATATATTTTCACTTTGACTTATGCTAAAATTTTGCTCGCGCAAATCTTAGCATAAGTACGAACATAAATTAAAATTTTTACAAAGTTATAATGGAGTGCTACATATATATATATATATATATATATATATATATATATATATATATATATATATATATATATATATATATATATATATATATATATATATATATATATATATATATATATATATATATATATATATATATATATACATATATATATATATATATATATATATATATATATATATGTATAGTATATATATATATATATATATATATATATATAAAGATATATATAGAGATATATATATATATATATATATATATATATATATATATATATATATATATGGGTTCCAAGAAACCTTATATTGATTTAAATAAGTGCATTTTAAAAGCAGTGATGTCGAAGCAGTGACTTGAAAACTGTTCCGAGATGTCTTCATTTTTGGAGAGGCGGATCGGACTAGTAGTAGAGCCTTCAGCATGGTCTAACGGCTAGACGCTGTTGTCAATGGTTCGTGTCCTGGGAGAGTGAAATTTTTTTCGTCTTATTATTGCAAATTTCTCGCAACGCATGTTGTGCATGTCGGCGAGTCCCTGATTTTGGTCAGTTGCCCTGTAACCCAAGAGCACCCCTGAAGAAATGCCGTGAAAGGCCCAGAGGGGGTTCCAATCAACCTTCTGTGGATTTAAATAAGTATCGAGTTTCAAAGCAGTGACATCGAAGCAGGGAGATTTGAAATCTCCGGGGAGATGCCTTCTTTTTTGGAGAGGCGCATCGGACTAGTGATAGAGCCTCCGTACAGCTTGTCTAATTCATGACGCTAAGTTGTTGATGGTTTGAGCCCTGGTGCGAGGAAATTTTTTTCGTCCTATTATTGGTGAATTTGTCGCAACAAAGCATGACAGTGCATGTCGGTTCCTTTGACTTTGGTTTGGCTGCCCTGTAACATATGAACGCCCCTTAAGAATGCCGTGTAGCCCCAGCAGGGGTTCCAACCATCCTTCTGTGGATTTAAATAAGTATCGAGTTTCAAAACCGTGATATCGAAAATATTTCGAGATGCATTCTTTCTGGGGGAGGTGGATCGGGACTATGGTAGAGCCACCTCTGCATTGTCTAACGGCGACGCTGTTGTCGATGGTCCGAGTCCTGGTTATGAATTTTTTCGTCTTATTATTGCAAATCTGTCGCAACAGCATCTTGTGCTCATGTCGGCGTTCCTGACTTTGGTCGGTTGTCTTGTAAACCCAGGAGCACACTAGAAGAATGTGTAGCCCCAGCAGAGATTCCAATCAACCTTCTGTGGATTTAAATAAGTGTTGTTTCAAAGCAGTGATATTGAAGTAGGAAATTTGAAAACTTCCGAGATACGTTCTTTTTCTAGTGAGGCGGATCGGACTAGTGGTAGAGCCCTCCTGTATATTGTCTAACGGCGACGCTGCTGTCGATGGTTCGAGTCCTGCGCAAGTGAAATTTTTTTCTTCTTATTGCAAATTCTGTCGTAAGAAGCATGCTGTACTGTCGGCGTTCCTTCTTTCGACCTTTGTCGATTGGTCCTGTTATCCAGAGCACCTCTTGAAGAATAAAAACAGCCCCCAGAAGGGGTTCCAACCATCCTTCTTCTGGATTTAAATAAGTATCGAGTTTCAAAGCAGTCATATCGAAGCAGGAAAACTTAAAAACTGTAACGAAATACCTTTTTCTGGGGTACTGAATCGACTAGTGGTTTAACCTCTTGCACATTGTCTAACAGCGACGCAGTTGTCGATGGTTCGAGTCCTGGCGAGAGTGAAATTTTTATTCTGTCTTATTAGTGCAAATTTGTCGCAAAGCATGTTGTGCCAGTGTTGGCGTGGCTTGACTTTGGTTGGTCGCTCCTGTAACACGCGGGAGCAAACTAGCAGAATGCCGTGTAGCCCCAACAAGGGTTCCAACCACTTTTCTATGGATTTAAATAAATATCGATTTCAAAGCAGTGATTGAAGCGGCGCACGAACGCGAGTACACGATAAATGGAAAACGGTTAAACACCCAAACTGATTGGAACGGTGCTTTG
>JABUQX010146714.1:15000-19422 GCA_015478945.1 Trachelipus rathkii | reverse complement strand
GACATCTCTTCTCTTCTTCACTTCTTCTCCTCCTCTCTTCTCTTCTTCTCTTCTTCTCCTTTTCTTTTCTCTCTCTTTCTCCTCTTCTTTCTCTCTTTCTCTTCTTCTCTTCTTCTCTTCTTCTTTTCTTCTTCTCCTCTTCTTTTCTTCTCTTCTCCTCTTCTTCTCTTCTTTTCTTCTCCTTTTCTCTTTTTCTCTTCTTCTTCCTTCTTCTTATCGTTTCTCTTTCTTCTCTTTCTTCTTCTTCTTCTTCTCCTCTTCTTCTTCTTTCATCTTTCTCTCTTTCTTCTCTTCTCTTCTTCTCTTCTTCTCCTCTCTTCTTTTCTTCTCTTCTCCTTCTTCTCTTCTTCTCTTCTTTTCTTCTCTCTTTCTCTTTTTCTCTTCTTCTTCTCTCCTTCCCTTCTTATCGTTTCCTCTTCTTCTCTTCTTCTCTTCTTCTCTTCATGTCGGTTTAACAGATTAACCTTTTTCTTTTTCTACATTACACTTATATATATATATATATATATATATATATATATATATATATATATATATATATATATATATATATATATATATATATATATATATATATATATATATATATATATATATATATATATATATATCAGTGCCCAATGGTTCGTTTTTCTCTTTTGCGTTCATATCCACACTCTTACAGAAAAAACCTTACATACATTATCTTATATCTCTATGTGTGGGGAAAAAGAATTTCCACCAAGCAGCCCATGCTCTGCGTGTCGTAGAAGGCGACTAAAGAGACAGTGGTAGTTGGGTTGACTACGCACTACCACTTATTTCTTCCCAGGAATACTAACGCATGCCTCGGAGAAGGTCGTTATCGCCGTAAGCGACCTGCTATCTTTCGGAGAAAATGTATGAATCGTTTGGGTACATGGAATATCAGAGGAATAAATGATGAGGAAAAGAGGAGAGAGGTGATGGATGTACTTAGAAATGGTGAATTTGATTTGCTCGATTAACTGGAGCAAAGATGAATGGAAGAGGTGTAGATAAGTGATGTGGTGTGAAATGTGTGTGTGCTGGAGTGGAAGGAATGAGAAGGGGAGAGAAGGAGTTTCGATTCTGGTGAGTGAGCTGTGGCACAGTGCTATGGTGGATTTTTTTGTGTGACTACTAGAATTATATTGGTTGAATTTAAGTTTGGAAAGATGTCAAGGTATGTGTGGTTGTGAAATATGGTCCATCTAAGAGTGGTGTTGAGGAGTGTGCAATTTTCTGGGATAATCTGAATGATGTTTTGGATGGGGCGAGTATGAACTTCAGATTGATGTTGAAGTATGTGATGGATGTTAAATCAGTGAGAGGGTTAGGGATGGAATTATCGAATCATTGTGTTGCTTTATGCAAGATCAAGTTAGTGGGGGGCTTAGATGGAGAGGAAGGTGATAAGGAAGGAAGTGGGAAGAATTTAAAGTGAAAAGTTAAGTGAACAAGGTAATAAGGAAAAGTATTTAAGAGCGCTTGCAAATAAAGCAGCTGAATGTGAATAAGATGCAACTGAACAAATCTGGACGCAAATGAAGGAAGCATTTGTCAGTAGTGCAAGAGAAGCATGTGATGTGCAAAAGTAGGAAGTAAGAATGTTAGCAGTGAATGGTGGAATAAAGAGATGATGCAAGAGGTTAAAAGTAAAAAGGAGGCATTGTAGAATATACTAAAAGCCAATAATGAGG
The DNA here is from genome assembly GCA_015478945.1 of Trachelipus rathkii. Taxonomy (NCBI): domain Eukaryota; kingdom Metazoa; phylum Arthropoda; class Malacostraca; order Isopoda; family Trachelipodidae; genus Trachelipus; species Trachelipus rathkii. The sequence continues at coordinate 17,722 of JABUQX010146714.1, read as the reverse complement.
TTTCAAAAAAAAGGTGTTTGGAATTATATAAGAAGCAAAAAAGAAAGACTAAAAGTTGTAGGAAAAATGAGGCAAATGAACAGTTTTTTAAGGATGATGAATGGGGACCTACAAGGGAATTGGAAGCTCTTCTGGAAGGAAGCGCGAAAGGTTAAGAATGAAAATAAAGAGAATCTGCATAGAATAATGAAAAGGGATGGGTCTTTCGTAAGTGATGAAATGGATGTGTGAGGGAGTGTGGAGGAAACACTACGAAAGTTTGCATAGCATTGGCAGTAATGAAGAGGTTATAGTGAATGTGTGTGGGTTTGATGGTGCAAGAAGAAATAGGTATTTTGGAGATGAGCCTATTAGTAAGGATGAGATAATGGGTAGAATGAGAAAGTTGAAGAATGATAAATATGCAGACATAGATGGAACTATAACTGGTGAAATGATCAAGAATGGAGGCGAGATGTTGATTGAATAGATTTGGAGGTCTGCGTAACAAAGCGTTTATGGAGAATATAGTTCATAGGGATTGTGGAAGAGCACTAATAATACCATTATATAAGGGTTAGAGGGATAAGGAGAACTATAAGATCTGTAGGGGAATTAGTTTATTAATTATATTGTAGGAAAGATATATGCTGGCATTTTGGTCGAAAGAGTACGATATACTTACTGGTGAAGAACAGGGTGCATTTAGAAGTGGTAGAAGATGTGTGGATCAAATCTTTACATTGAAACAAGGGATTGAGAAACTGAGGGAGAGGAAGAAGAATTTGTATTTAGGTTTTATGAATTTACAACAGGCATATGATAGGATTAACAGGGAATCTCTATAGCAGGGGATAGTGATATAGTGTTGGTGATAAGCTTTTGAATGGAATCAAAAGTATGAACAACGATAGTGAAGTGTGTGTGTAAGAATAAATGGAGTTAAAAATGATTGGTTTAATATGAATAGCGGAGTGAAGAAGGGATATGATATGCTTCCTTGGTTATTCAATTTGAATGTGGATGGGGCTATGAAAGAATTAAAGGTAGGGATGACTGGGGAAAGTGTTAGAATGGTGAAGAATGAAAGAGAGTGGAGCGTGCCGTACTTATTATTTGTGGATGATTTGGTTATGTGTGGCGATCTGAAGAGAGTTTGAGAGGATAGGAAGAGGGGTTTGGCAGGGTATGTAAAAGGATGGATTTGAAAGTAAATATAGATAAGAGTAAGTCCGCGGTGTGAAGTTATGTTAGATTGTGAACAACTTTAACAATTATCTGTTTAAATATTTAGGATATATGTTGGATGAGAAGAGAATGGATGATGCAGAGTGTAGTGAATGGTAGGATGGTAGGTTGGTTAAGCGGATATATAGTGGTGATTGTTCTGGAAATCGATTAGCTGGGAAACCGAAGAAAAAGTGGATTGAGTCAGTAAAGGAATGCCAAAAAGAGATAAATGTGAGTTTGGCAGAGGCTAGAAGAAAGGTGCATAATGGAAGTGAATGGCCAGGTTTTGTGTGGAGGTATGGTTGTGGGCCTAACCCATGGGATGAATCCCACATTGACGAGATACCACAGTGAGGGTCTGTTGCAGTCTCGTGAAATTCTAGGGTGGATTATTCAGACTGCGACGAGTTCTCACTTAAAGGTATAAAGGGATGTTAATTATGGGATGAGAAAACCGGGTGCTTTAAAAATTACGCTTGAAGCGTTCTTTTTTGGAGACGTCAATGGCTTAGTGGATGAAGCTCCCGGTTACTGTTAACTCAGCAACGCGGAGGTCCAGTGTTCGAATCCCGCTGACGAAGAGTAAAATCTTCTGTGACTCATTCATTTTTATCTAGGCATGTACTATTACTTTTCTGTTTCCGGTGTATGCGACGCACACCACCAATCTGGGGAAAGAAACAATTATATATATATATATATATATATATATATATATATATATATAGTAATATATATATATATATAGTATATATATATATATATATATATATATATATATATATATATATATATATATATATATATATATATATATATATATATATATATATATATATATATATATATATATATATATATATCAGAGGCGACTCCTATACTCTTGCTGCTCGTGCTTAGCACGAGTTAACATTATAGAAACGATCGATCTACAAATTTTATAATGTTACCATAACTATTTTCTTTCTTTTTTGCGAAAATTGGTCAAATAAATGAAAATATTACATAATAAATATAAAAGATAATGTATAATTGAAACAAAAAGTGTACGAATCATCGCTATTAAATAACGCTATTTTTCAGTCAATTAAAAAAGGTGACTCTTCGTCTCTTGAAATAGCGGAGATTGTGTGTGTGTGAATTTGTCTAAAATTGTTTAAATTTTTGCCTTTGGCACCTCTTAGTCATATTTTGATGTTGACACTAATAGGAAAGATTAACATTCTCTTTATGTGCAAAAACATTTAAGTTAATTATATATATATATATATCATTATTATATTATCAATTAAATATTGGTTATATATATATATATATATTATTATTATATATTATTATATACATATATATATATATTATATATATTATACATATATTTATATAATATATATATTATATTATATATATTATATATTATATATATTATGTTTATTATATATATATTATATATATATATATATATATATATTATATATATATATATATATATATATATCATATATATATATTGTTA
>JABUQX010146714.1:2500-10000 GCA_015478945.1 Trachelipus rathkii | reverse complement strand
TTTTGTAACAATTTTTCTAAATTTTGGTATTCGAATTTGACTTTTTTAACAACTAATTATTCCTATTTCTTTTATTTTTATTATTATTATTATTATTATTATTATTATTATTATTATTATTATTATTATTATTATTATTATTATTATTATTATTATTATTTATTTTTTTTCTAGTAACTAATCACCATATAATCACAATTATTCCATTATTCATTATTATTATTATTATTATTATTATTATTATTATTATTATTATTATTTTTTATTCTATTTTTTTCTTGTGAATTTAATATAATTTGCCTTTTTTTATAAATAATTTTATAATCTTGTCATTTTCTTTTTTCTTTTTTTTGTGAATATAAAAAATTAAATATTTATAATTTTAATTCATTGATTATTATTAAAATTATATTTTAAACTTTTGTGATTATATTGAGAAAAATATTTTACAAAATTAACTAAAAAAATATTTTAGAGTGTAATTATTTTATTTTATTGGCTTAATTTATTTTATTTTTCTTAAATGATACATTTAAGGGGAGACTTCATAACTAGACCCCCTACTTTTTGAAAGCAAAATCAAAATTTTCACATTTTTTTTTTTTTATCATCTAAATTAAGATAGAAAATTCCTCCTGAACATCACGGTTATATAAAAATTATTTTTTTAAAATTCTAAATAGTTTTTAGATACAGAAATTATTTAGAGAGGTGTCGAACTAAAAAATTTCAATTCCAGTCAAAATTTCAATTCCAGGTTTAGGATCAAAAAATGTTTTATTTATAATTATAGAAAATCTAATTTTTTTTTCATATTCTCAACCTCTAGCTCATTCTTCGGATTTTACCAGTCAAATAAATGGAGCAGGAGCTGGAGCTGGAGTCGGAGCCGGAGCCAGAGCCGGAGCCGGAGCCGGAGCCAGAGCCGGAGCCTGGGTATATTTTTTTTCATGAAATACTTTTGGGGATGGAAAATTTATTGCCAGAAGATGCTGAACAATTTTCAAATAGTACAGGAATTTAGCCGGATCCGCTGGATCCGATCCGGTAGTCAGAGCCGGAAGTCGATGTCGGAGCCGGAGCCGTGGAGCCGGAGCTGGAGCCGGAAGCCGGAAAGCTGGAGTGAGCTGAGTATACTTTTCGAAGAATTTAGAAGATCTGCCGGAACAATTTTCAAATAGTGCAGAAACCTTATTCGGATCCGGAGCTGAGGCCGAGAGCGGAAGCCGGAGCCGGAGCCGGAGCCGGATCCTGGTATGAATTTTTTTCAAATATATTTTTTTAGGTGAAAATTTAATGCCAGAAGACGTACCGAACAATTTTCAAATAGCAGAAACCTTTTAGTCAGATCCGGAGCCGAAGGTGGAGTCGGAGTCGGAGCCGGAGCTGGAGCTGGAGCCGGAGCCTGGGTATAATTTTCAAAATATTTTTTTAGGGTGAAAATTTAATGCCAGAAGACATACTGAACAATTTTCAAATAGGGCAGAACTCTTAGTCGGATCCGGATCCGAGTCGGAGCCGGAGTCGAAGTGGAGCCGAAGTCAGAGCCGGTGCCGTAGTTTGATTTTTTGAAAAATATTTTTTAGAAAATTTATTGCCAGAAGAAGTGCTGAACAATTTCCAAATAATGCAGAAAACCTTAGTTGGATCCGGGTCCGGAGCGAGAGCCGGATTCGCCGGATTCTGAGAATACCTTTTTTAAGAAAATTTTTTTCAATGAAAAATTTGTTGCCAGAAGACGTGCTTGAACAGGTTTCAAATAGTGCAGAATCTCTAGTCGGATCCGAGTCGGAGCCGGAGGTCGAAGTTGGAGCCAGAGTCAGAGCCGGCGCAATAGTATAAATCCTTTCTTTCAAAGTGAATACTTTAGGATGAAAATTTGGCTTGCCAGAAGTCAAAGCAATACTCTCAAATAGAACAAACCTGCTCAGAATCCGTGGTCGAAGGTGAAGTCGGAGCCGCAGCTCAGGTTTGGTACGAGCTGGAGCCAGAGTCTGAAACCTGGGTATGCAATTTTTCAAAATATCTTTTAGGTGAAAGCCCACGCCAGCAGATCTAACTCGAAACAATTTTCAAATAACAGTGAGAAACTTTATTCAGGTCCGATCCGGATCCGGGATCTGACTGGCATTTTATCCTGGTATACCTTCTTTTTTCAAGAAATAATTTTCTTAGATGGCAACTATTTGTTACAAGAGTCTGCTGAAACAATTAAATAGTGCAGAACCTTAACGGATCCGATCATCGGTGCCGGAGCCTGGAGCCGGTACGGATTCAAAGTCAGAGATGGAGTCGGAGCCAGAGCATGATTTTTTTCTAAAAATATGCTTTTTGGGTGAAAATTTTATCTGATAGAAGACGCTGTTCACCGGCCAGTTCGATAAACCTTAGTCGGATCCCGGGAGCCTGGAAGCTGGATCCCTTGGTATGAATTTTTATAAAAAAATATATTTTAGGTGAAAAACTTTATTGCCAGAAGACGTACTCACCAATTTTCAAATAGTTCAGAAACCTTAGTCAGAACTCTGGAGCCGAAAGTGAAGTCAGAGCTGGAGTATTACCCGGAGCTGGGCCTGAGCTGGAGCCTGCAGTATGAATTTTTTTAAAAAAATATTTTTTAAGTGAAAAAATTTAATGCCAGAAAACGTACTGAACAAATTTCAAAAAGTGCAGAAAACCTATCGGGTCCGATCGGATCCAGATTCGGAGCCCTATCCTTGGTATAAATTTTTTCAAGAGATACTTTTCTCTTAGATGAATTTATTCCAGAAGACTTTGCTGAACAATTCAAATAGTGCAGAATCCTTAATCGGATCCGGATTTCGAGTCGGAGCCGTCGAAGTCGGAGCCGGTATGAATTTTCGAAAAAAAAAAATTTTTTTGCGAGAAAAATTATTGATAGAAGAAGTGCTTAAATCTTCAAATAGTGCAGAAACCTTAGTCGTGTCCCGAAGCCGAAGCCGAAGCTGAAGTCCTCGAAGCTGAGCCGGAGCCGGAGCTGAGCCGGAGCCGGTTCTGGGTATTAATTTCTTAGTGGGATATCTTTTTACGTAAAAATGTAAACCTGTCGGGAGGAAGTGTTGAACAATTTTCAATTAGTACAGAAACCTTAGTCCGAACTCCGGAGCCGAACCCGGAGCCGTGTCGATGAAATTTTAAGAAATAGATGTAGAAAATTTAGTGAAAGAAGATATGCTGAACAATTTTCAAATAGTGCAGGAACTTTTGATCCGGATCCGTAGCAGGATCCGGAGTCGGATCCGGAGCCGAATCTTGCTTATAAATATTTTCAAGAAATATTTTTGCTGAAAAATGTATTGCCAGTGAATCGCTGACAAATTTTCAAATAGCTCAAAAACCTTAGTCGGATCCGAATCCGAACGGAACCGGAGCCGGAGTTAGAGCCGGATCCTGTTTATAAATTTTTTTCAATAAACATTTTTTTAGATGAAAAATTTATTGCCGGAAGACGTGCTGAACGTTCAAATAGTGAAGAAACCTTAGTTGATCCGGATAGTGAGTCGGAACGGGAGCGGATTCTGGGTATATTTTTGTTCCTATAAATATTTCTTTTGTGAAAAGTTTGCTGTCAGACGTGCTGAACAATTACCAAATAGTGCAGAAACCTTAGTCGGGATCTATGCCGATCTGAGCCGCAGCTGGAGCACGAAATGAACCAGATTCTCCTTTGGTTAAATTTTTTCAAAATATTTCTTTTTGTACGTGAAAAAAAAATTTATTGCGCCAGAAAGTACCGCACAATTCTCTAAAACAGTGCAGAAACTATAGTCGGAGTTGAGCCGGAGCCGGAGTATAAAAAGTATCACTATTATTTTTAATTTGATTGTAAAAGAAATATATCAAAGGTTTGAATTGATTCAATATATGTATATATATAGTTATATATATATTGGTTATATATATATATATAAGTTATATATATTATGGAGTTGTTATTACACCCTTTAAAAATGGTATGTTGTTGTATATATATATATATATATGTTGGTTGGTTGATATATATATATATATATAGATATGGAGTTATATATATGGTTATACATATATATATATGCATATATGTATATATATATATATGTTATTATATATATATATAAGGTATATGATATGTTGTATATGAGGTATGTAGTATTATTGTTATATATATATATATGTAAGTTATATATATATATATATATATTATATATATATTATTATATATATATATATACATATATATATAAATATATATATATGTTATATTATTATTACATATATATTATATATAGTTAAAGAAGATATTTATATATATATTATATATATATATATATATATATATATATATATATTATATATATATATATATATGTATATTATGAAAAGAATCAGAGGTGTGGTGAGGTAGCAAGGGATGGTGTTGAGTAATGGAGAATGAAAGAGAGTGAGGGTGCTCCCACCTATTATAAAAGTGTGGATGATTAAGTTAGTGTGGAGAATTCTGAAATAGCTTGAGGGACAGTAGAGATCTAAGTGGTGTGTGTGAGGGTTTGAAAGTAAACGTGGTGAATAGAGTAAGTTCTGGTTTTGAGTGAGATAGTTCTGTGTAAAAGTTATGTTAGATGCAGGAGTGCTGAACAAATGTCTGAGTTCAAAAATTTAGGATATATGGTTGATGAAAAGTGAAAGAACGGATGATGCAGAATGTAAGAAAGTTGTGAATGGCAGGAAGATGGTTGGTGCAATTAATCCTTAGTGGATGCAAAGGAATAAGTCTGAGTGTGCTAGGGTCTTACATGTCGGTATGCTATTACCTGTGCTATCGTATAGTAGTGAGACTATGGTCTGGAATAAGAGAGATAGATCTAAAAGTATAGATATAGAACTTCTGTTGGGGCTACACGGCATTTTGATAGGTTGTTCCTGGGCAGGAGCAACCAACCAAAGTTAAGCCACGCCGACATGGGCGCACAAGATGCTTGTTGTGATAAATTTGCAATAATAAGACGATGAAAATTCTCACTGCGCCAGGACTGGGAATCATCGACAACAGCGTTCCGCGGGGACAATGTACAGGAGGCTTCTACCACTAGTCCGATCTGCTACTCCAGAAAAAGAAGGTAATCTCGGAAATAGTTTTTCAAGTTTCCTGCTTCGATATCCCTGCTTTGAAACGGTACTTATTTAAATCTATAGAAGTGCTTAATCCCCTCTAATACCCACAGTATTTGCTAGTTTGCTCCCTGCAGCTACAGGAGCAACCAACCAAAGTCAGGCCACGTCGACATTGGGAATATCATTCTTGTTGCGATAAATTTGCAATAATAAGACGAAGAAAATTTCACTCACGCCAGGACTCGAACCGTCATCAACAACAGCGTCACCGATAGATAATGTACAGGAAGTTCCACCACTGGTCCGATCCGACACCACAAAAAATAAGGTATCTCTTTACAGTTTTCAAATTTCTTGCTTGATATCACTGCTTTGAAACTCGATACTTATTTAAATCCATGGGAAGGGTAGTTGGAACTTCAAGCTGGCGCTACACGCTGCATTCTTTCTGGGTAAAAGCTCCTAAGCTACAGGAGCAAATCGACCAAAGTCAAATAATGCCGACATGGGCACAACATGCTGGTTGCGACAAATTTTGCAATAACAAGACGAAGAAAAATTTCACTCGTGCTAGGACTCAAACCATTGTCAATAGCGTCGCCTTTAGACAATATAGGGAGGCTCTACCACTATTGCGATCCGCCTCCCAAGAAAAAGAAGCATCTGTGGTGCTTTCTCAAATTTCTGCTTATATCACTGCTTTGAAACTCGATAATTATTCAAATCCATAGAAGGGTGGTTGGAACCCTTACTGGGGCTACAGCACTCTGCTAGTTTGCTCCCGTGTCACAGGGAGCAACCAACCAAAGTCAGACCACGTCGATATGGCACAACATGCTTGTTGCGACAAATTTGCATTAATAAGTCGAAGAAAAATTTCACTCGCGCCAGGATTCGAACCATCGGCAACAGCACAGCGTCGCTGCTAGACAATGTACAAGAGGTTGAACCACTAGTCCTAGATCCCACACCCCCAGAAAAAGGTATTTCGTTACAGTTTTTGTAGCTTCCTGCTTCGATTTCACTGCTTTGAAAATCGATATTTAATAAAATCCACAGAAGGATGGCTGGAACCCTTCTGGGCTACACGGCAATTCTTCAGGGGTGCTCATGGGTAACAGGACCAACCGACCAAGGTCAAAGAACGCCAACAGGCGCACAACATGCTTCTTGCAAATTTGCATGCAATAAGACGAAAAAAAATCGCGCGCGCCAGGACTCGAACTATCGACAACTGCGGTCGCCGTTAGACAAAGTACAGGAGGCTCTACCACTCCAGAAAAAGAAGGTATCCCAAAAAATAAGTCATCTTCGAAGTTTTCAAATCTCCTGCTTCAAATACCACTGCTTTGAAACTCCTCTACCACTTACTTAAATTCACAGAAGGGTGATTTGAATCTCTGCTGGGGCTACACGGTATTTTTCAGGGGTGCTCATGGGCTACAGGAGCAACCGCACCAAAGTCATGAATGCCGACATGCGCACAAGATGCTAAGCTGCGAATGGGAAAATTTGCAATAAGATCTAGTGGCCTCACTTGCGGACAGACTGGAACCACGATAAATGCCTGCCAGAAATGCAGAGGTTGCTCTACCACTACAGTCCGGATCCACCTCCCCCAGAAAAAAAGTGAAGGCATCTCGGAGTTTCAAATCGCTTCGATATCGTACTGCTTGAAACCTAATAGGTTTGCGAATCCACAGAAGGGATGGTTGGAACCCCCCATGGGGGCCACGGCATTCTTCAGGGTGTTCATGTGTGATTACAGGAGCAACTGACCAAAGTCAAGGAACGGCCGACATGCGCAATAATATGGTTGTTGGGCATATGCCTCTAGCAGTAATAGTAAGATGAAAAATTCACTTGGTGCCAGGACTCGAACTTCACGACAACAGCGCGTCGTTTCTGGAAAGCAACGCAATGTACAGGAGGCTTCAACACTAGTCCGTGATGCGCCTCTCCCAAAAAGTTAGTACTGAATATTTCAAATTCCTGCTTACGATAATATCACTGCTTTAAACCGCGCATATATAAATTCATACAGAAGTGTGGTTAATCCTTTTGGGGCTAAGACGGTATTTTTTTCAGGGGTGCTCATGTTACAGGAGCTCGACTCAGTCAAGGATCACCGACATGCGCACAACATGCTGGTTGCGAGAAATTTTGCAATAATAAGACGAAAAATTTCACTCGCGCCAGGACACGAAACCTATTGACAAAAGCGTCGCCGTTAGACAATGTACACAGGTCTAATAATCAGTCCTGATCCTCGCCTCCAAAAAGGAAGATCTCGAACAGTTTTCTCAAGTCACCTGCTTCGACATCACCGCTTTGAAAACTATTTAAACTGTAATAGGAAGGTCGTGTTTAGAACTCATATATATATAT